>MU158900.1:608150-622231 GCA_015888305.1 Antheraea pernyi | reverse complement strand
ATATAATCAATTTGAATTAATTCTAACTTAATGTCTTTTCAGAAACGTAAATCGGAACATAAAAACACTGGTTACATTCTAAACAGAAGTTCTAGGAGCAATTCTTCATCTGCATTCATTGGAGACTTCGGTGCTAAGTAATCAACGATCCTAGAAATAAATAATTGTGTTCAACATTTGCCGCTTAAATCTACCTGAATCTAAAGTAACTGAAGTTTCTTATTGTTTTAATCAGATACTTTATACCTCGCTGCTGATAATTCAGTGAAGCGTGTTCGGACGATGTCAATCGGTGCAGATTCTAATCCTACAATGCATCAAAGCCTTTGTTGAATAAAAACGACGTGACGAAGCCATAACATCGTAGTAGATCTTATCCTAATACCAATCTTACTAGTTACCACTTTATAGATTGTTTCGGCAGTTACACTTAAGAATCAGTTCCCTCCAGATTGAAATTGTTATGCACATCATTATTTAACATCAGAGAGAGTTTGAGACTTTGGTTAAAGCAATAAAAACTGTTACAAATTAAACACCATTTCCGAAACTAAAAGAGCATGATCACCAAATAATAGATGGTTAATTTCAAATAATCAGTGGAACAAGAGATAAACGAAATGGAGATATTATCAGCATGAAATTTTGGGTAGTTGGGACAAGACAATTTTGTACAATTGCATATTTACTATCCGGGTCTGTTAACAACACCTGTTATTGTGTACGCTCAGGTTTTATTTTCTTGCACCAAACTATGTATACCCAACAGATCCAACAGTATTACAAAAACACGTTGACCACCAACAACGAGCTATCTAATAGTTTATTAACTGGCCCAAGAAGTTCATTACGAGTTATCTGGTCCTTTTTTTATTTGCCACATTTGTACAGCCACGAGCAATGTCATAATATATCAATGTTAATATAGATTAGATTAGATATAGATTGATAAAGAAAAGAAAGTGAAAAAAAATCAAGTTTGGCTCACATGAACTTCTCTGTTACAGTTTCAGTTATAATTACTAACTATCAAATATACCTTCTAGATTATTCTTACCCTTTTTTTCTTCCAAAACAATCTTTTAGTGACTTTGTGATTATTACTATTTACTATAATCACCATTTTAAGTAACATAATAACATACAGACAAAATGGCTTCCCAGGTCAGTTCCCTGAATAGTCCAATGGCCGTGAACGTGTCAAGATCCCTTCTTCGTCACAACTGTTATTGGGTTACATTTTTTTTATGTCATAGGTGGCAAACGAACACGTGGGTCACCTGCTGTTAAGTGAACACCACCGTCCATGGACACTAACAACACCAGAGGAGTCGCAAGTGCGTTGCCATCTTTTGGAGGGAAGGGTTAGGGGAGGGAAAGGGAGAGGAGAGAAGAGAGGGGAGGGGAGGTGGGTCTCCGGCGCTCTCACTGACCGAACGAAACGCAACAATGCAAGCACTGTTACTTCACGTCCGGTTTGCTGTGAGAGGGTGGTACTACCCCGGGCGAGCCGACCCATTCATACTGAAACCAATAATAGTTTCAGCGTGGCTCTACCACCATAAAGAGTGGACCGATTTTAATGAAATAAAGACTAAATATTACTCGAGGATACGCGTTATGATGTTTTATCATGAACCTAGTCCTTTACAAGTAATACTTGTCCAAACAATCCGACAGACAGACTGACATTTCTAAAAATGATTTAATGTATTACTTATTCCTGACCTGTAATTTTTTTTTCACAAAAATCTAAAAAGTACAGACACGTTAGATTTACGTTCTTATTATATGTTTAGATAAAGTTTGGGGTGTAAGGGGTGTCGAATAACATCATAACACTTGAGACACCCAAGACAACCTCACCTGCACGTGGTGCACGGGGTGGTAGGGTTCTACAGCCTGACTGGGTCGCAACGACCATGTATATGGCGAAGAAGCTCGTCATAGTGATTCGCTTCTACGGGTCGCGTTTCGGGATCAGCCTGTGCATATCCAACTTTTAGCAGGCATGACAGCGGCGACTGGCGATGGATAGTGTGTCACTCGGTGGTCGCCATTGTTTTTGGATTCTACTGTGCTTACCATCAGGCATAGTACAGTAATTTTACCGTGCTACCATTAAAAAAAACGGCAAACCGAGAAATAACCTAAAACCAGAATTCAACTAAATAAAATTTGACCACTCTGGTAAAGAAAAAAAGTTTGTCGGATTCTGATATTATTTCGAATCTTGCAAACGAAACCTCGGGTGAATACAAGTCGCATACGAACAATGGAAAGTGTGCCAGGTCCGCAGCAAGCATAAAGCTTCCACTATTTACGACTTGTGAAATGTAGAAAGTGGCTCACGATTTGTTGCCTTCGGTATGGCGCAGCGCAGCGATACAAACACACGAGTAATTGTGTTCGACAAACTAATGAGAGCCTACTGTTTCAGTCGTACCACTTTTAAAGGATATATCGAGTCTATACATATAATAAAAAGTAAAAGTCACGTGTCTGTACTTTTTAGATTTTTGTGAAAAAAAAAACATTGTTGGAGGTGTCTTTGAATAAGTAATAAAATACATTTAAATCATTTTTAGAAATGTCTGTCTGTCTGTTTGTTTGAACACGAAACACTGCTAAAGTACTGCGTTCACGATAAAACCTTAAAAATATAGAGATAAAAAAAATCATAAAGCATATCCTCTAGTAACATTTAATCTTGGTTTCATTAAAATCAGTTCACTCTATCAAAAGTTATCGTAATTTTAATGACCACGCGACTTAAGTACGAGAGAAAAGTAGATAAATAAATGGACTATATATATTTATATGATTTTATTAGTCACTTGTACATTAGGTTCCACGCGGACGGTGTCGCGTGCACAGCTAGTACTTAATATATCAATGAATGCTTGCTCAAAGGGGTCGGTTACATACATACATACAGGTGAAGCTAATAAACGCGTGATAATAAAAAGGAAAAGTTTGTTACTCGTTCACGCAGAAACTACTGAACGTATTTTAATTAAATAGCTTATGTATCACAATTACACGTAACTGCATAAATTGGACTAAATTGTAAGGTGGAAAAATACTCTTATCTGAGAGTTATCGTAGCGTGCGTTGCATAAACCGTTAGAGGTACACGAAGATTCATCAGTTTCATCATTTATACATATACGAACACAAATGAAGTCACGAGCAGCTGTTAATAGAAAATAAATTGTCGTAATACATTTTGACACCGACTGTACCTATTTAAGCAGTTACAAGTGTATCGAGCGACACTTATTGCATTTTAATAGCGGATTCGTGTGCGAAAATAAGCATGCCGTGCGCCGGTTAATGATTTTGACTTTTATAATTTCACTATGACACCATGATATATTTTTACATCGTGTACACTTTTTATACACAGCTCTGTCTTTAAGTACTATGTCAACATGGATGGATATATATGTATATATAGATCCTCAACCTTTTTAGTCTCAAAGACAACTTGCTATTATTTTCAGTTATGTGTAGACCCCTGCTTACCTGATATTGATTTTTTGTCAATTCCTGAAGTTCAAATTTGATTTGAAATGGTGATTTTATTTTTAACTTTATACATTGAAAAGCTACTATATAGCTGTGATATCATTATTATTACATAGTATAAAACAAAGTTTCCTACCGCATCTGTCCGTCTGTCTGTCTGTCTGTCGGCGATAAACTCAAAAACTAATGAATGGATTTACATGCAGTTTTCACCAGTGGATAAAGTGATTCATGAGGAACGATGAGGATTTTTTTTATAATCAGGGCGGGACAACGTCCGCCAGGCCCGCTAGTTTATAATATATTAATATAACTGTGATATTAATAATAGTGTTACTTCTAAAATAATTATGCAGTGTAATTTTTTTGTGATTTTTCACTGTGACTTATTGATTCCGTTATTCCTAAATTCCAATGGGAATACCCAAATAATATATAAATACTGATTAATTGATATAATGTAGTTAACTCAAATTCCTTTATCCGAATTAGAGTATTGCAAATCTTGAGATAGAATTTAAAACTTCCAAGTCAAAACTGTGCCGGAAACGTAAAAACCTCAGCGGATTGAGCGAACTCGTATCGTCAAAAAAAAAACGAGACAAAAATAGCTCTTGAAAAGGTTAAACTGTAAACTTGGTTAAGTTAAACATTATCGTTACTTTGTAGTTACCAAATATAACTACCAAATATAATCTAAACCCTGCGACTTTGTTCTCAAAAATATTATTTTTATTGGTATAATTTTTAATAGTAAAAATATTCCTTACAAATATTTGATGTGTATTGAAGTTAAGACAAATAAATAAATAAAAATATGGAAACCTCGTATTTTATTTTCTTTAACTGTGGACTGTATTTTTTGTTTTACTTCTCTCACTACTACTTAACAGCCTTTTTCCGGTTTCAAGTTACTTGTGTTAAATATGATCATTACCGATAATATTATAGAAACTCCTCAACATCCTCATCGATTCATCGATTTAAATCAATTACTGTTTTCAAGCAACTGCTGAGACAAAAGTCTATTCCAATGGTTGTAAGCTCTTTCCAACAAATTAACTTGAGATGTTGAACTTAACTTAGTTTTTAGTTTAAGCGATCGTCAGCTGTCGCGCTGAGGGTTGCAAGTTCGAATTCCATGCAGGATCGACAAATAATTGTTCTTAATTTGGATGTACTATTTGTCGGTTAACTCTGTGATTTTTTTTTTGAGATATTTGGATGAGCCTAGTGTCCGATGTGAAGTTTGGACACGAGTTAGGGCGCTTTTAGTTTAGACGATTTGTACCTGACTGCTGCCGTACGGTGGGGTCGTTACACCGATTTATGAGTGAGTGTCGTACTACAGCCGAACGACAGCAGTACGACCTAAGACGTCTAATTCGGAGTGCGATGCGGTCTCGTCTCGTTGCGGAGTCTTGTCCGTTCTCAGTTTCAGCGATTTTGTATGCAAAACATAACCGGCCGTGTGCAGTGCGCTGACCGCCCTGCCGTCGCGGGGCAGCAGTCCGGTTAAGTCGAAAGCGCCCTTATGTTAACAGCGGCCTACATTACAAGAGGGAGGTTCAGCTTTTTTTTTTAATTTGGTCATATTTTATGGTCGGTAATATTCTCACATACATAAAGGTAACGTGCGAAAGATTTAATATAATTTGAGAGGTACAAAATTGATAAACGACACAGTGGGAAGACGTAACTGACATTTAGCGCATAAAATCAAAACATAAAATGATTTCGAAGGTCAGTTGGAAATGTCAGCGGCGCCCGCGCAGGTGCACAGAAATAACAGATGCCTCCGCGTTGTGCTTAGGGTTGTCAACAACAAATCCTTCTGAATATACATATTTTATAAAACACTTTACATGTGCAACTCAAGCCCCAAATGTAAATACAATATATAAATTAAATACTCTGACCTTGTATTGTAAAGGAGTTTGTGGTAAAGTGAGTAAAGGAGTAAAGTGGTAAACAAACCAACGTTTTGAATAAATTAGCTACATTTACTATTGTGAACTTGCGTTATAAATGTTAAGTTCAAAATAGTTCTCGACTTAACAAGAACAACCCAACACAAAAGTAAATTTAATGTAATGTTTAATTTTCATGAATATTGTTGAAATGATGTATTAGGTGTAGTGTAGGTAATATCACTAGATATTATAGAACAAAGTCTTGTCACGTCCGTCAGTCTGCCTGTTCGCGATAAACTCAAAAAGTACTGAACGGATTTTCATGCGGTTTTCACTAAGAGACAAAATGATTTATGAGGAAGGTTTAGGTATATAATTTGTCAAGATTTTTTATATTATCAGGGCGAGATAATATCCGCCGATCTCGTTAGCAAAAAAATAAAAATGAATGGATATTCTGGAATTTTTATCGATTTAGATCGATAATCAATGCAGAGTGTCCACCGTAAATATTGCTACTGTCTAAACATTCACCTGGTATATAAATAGTACAATTGCGAAAAAAAAACCAGCCTCAGTTATCTACAAACTTACGTAGGATGTGATTCGGTTACCTAAATATATTACAAGATTATATGGGTGTTATTTCAAAAAAGTTAAATACGTATTGAACACTTGCTTTAAAAAAAGATTGGATACTTCCGTATTAAATGCACCGCGCTCGTCGAACGTTCGACATTTTGCTCTTCTATCAATGTTTGGTTAGGTTTTGTTAGACTTGCAAAAAAGGATAGCACGATCTTGCCGCGGCAGCCCTCGGCAAGCGCGGTGCATTTTATACGTAAGTATCTAAACTTATTTAAAGCAAGTATTCAGTATGTATTTAACTTTTTTGTAATAACACGGTATATGTTGTTCTAAAGTTTCCCGGTTTTTAATTAAAATCAAATGGTGCCTAGTGGTAGAAAAATAAAACCCCCTGTAGTGGCAACACTTAGGCGTATCACCTTAAAGGATCAGAGGTGTAAATCCAGTAACCAAGTAGTGAGATAGCTATCACCTAAGTTGCTACCACAATACGCATCGTGATTATCGAGCCATAGTGATTCTTTTAGTCGTGTTTTAGAAGGAGCTAAGGACTTGCAAAGGACGACTGCGATGGATTAACTATCTCTTATAGGTACTTTGTCGTAATGTCATAAAAAAAAAACAAAATCGTAAAGCCTATGTCTAAAGTAACCATAAACTCTACATATGAAGTTATGACCACTTTTAAATTGATTAAAAAATTATATAGCCTTTTTATAGAAGAATTATCAGATTTTTAAATCAGTTCAAACGCTTCTAAAACCATTAATAATTATACCAGGCCATCTCGAATTATATTATATACTAATTTTCGCTCGCGGCTTACCTTGCGTAAATGTAGATTTGATCTATCCATCGGAAGGAGTACCGAAACTCTTTGCTGTACATGCGAATGTAGATGCAAAATTTTATTTCAAGCGGTTGAGTAGCTACGGTGTGAAAGCGTAGAAACAAACAAACTCATTTACGCATTATAATATTAATAAGGTGCCAGAAAATAATCAAACATCCACAACAAATATTCCTAAGTCCGTTTTATTAATTATTTGCTAATTGTGTTTGATAAACAATGACTTTGAAATACAATAATAGATAAGGAATTAAAAAAGACATGGAAAATCACCGACCGTTTGACATTATTATCTGCGTGAAGCGCGTTATAATTATCTCCTTATCTAATCTATTCATACAAAGCTTTAATTGTATTATATGTCGTTTTATGTTGATGATAAAAATACAAATAATAAGGGAAAAGCCAATAGAAACTATATATAATAGTAACTATTTTAAGTTATCATTCTTTTTTACTTATTTCTCTAAAAAAAAACTTCGCTTGAGCGGCGCCATGACAGTCGTATTTAGTCAACACAACTTCTGCGTTTAACGACTAATCAATATAACTCTTGGTTCTTCATTACAATAATTAATATAACCTTGTTAAGTTAAATTTTAAGCTTTATTAAGACAAAATGAATGTAATATTGAACATTTACTTTCCCAAAATACTTTACTAATGATAAATTCTGGGTTCTTCAAAATATTGTCAATTTCGAATATAAATAAAATTAAATTGTTTGCTGTTTCACGCGTAATTTTTGAGAGGGGTGAATCAAATTTTATGTAGATGTTATAGACAGATAGAAGATTTCTCCAAGTACTATTACTCTTTTCCATGATAAAATTACAACTTAAAATAGAAATGTAAAAAAATACGATAACGATCTTGCGGGCAACAGCTAGTTTATGAACCAAATGTAAGGTACGTGAATTCCCATTTGGTAGAAATAACGTGACGATTTTTTTTCGTAAATAAATAAATACAAGTGAATTCGACAATCAGTCAGCACAATAAATCACTTAATTCGAGAACCAATGATTCGAAAAAAAAGGTCACGACTCAATTTATATTATACGAATTGTAACTTCTTATAATAATGCCCTTGTGAATAAGCGAAGCGAAAGGATAAGTACCGTATTTGTTTCGATTATTACGGACTTGTCGACCTCATGACGTCATCACAATCAATGCCGGATCCGCCGGTGAATTTTCCGAGTGGTGACTCTATTTTTTTATAGAGTTGATATGATTAAAGAAACTAGTGGTCGAAATTCGACCATAATTCATTGTTACATTCAATAAGACTAAAAATAATAGTAATTATTTCAGTGAAAGATACCTTATTTATCAATTAATTAACCTAAAATTTGACCGGTTAATTTCAAAGGGCATGTAAGACAAGGAACGTAAGCCATGTTAAAAATATTGAATGTAGGATGAAAAAAAGGTAATTCGAACGTAAGAGTAAAATGAAAGATGGCGAAACGTCATTTTCATTTACACGTATATATATGTTGTGTGTCATTCAAATCGTAGTATGTGTAATGCATTTTATATTTTAAAAATATCTTCAAGCACTTCTCCTCCCTGTGAACTTTAACTATGCCTAATTTCATGGTCATCCGTTCGCACAATTCGCTTAAAAAGTTATCGCTTCACGTACTAATATATAGATACTAGAAACGACAAAGGACAAAGGGGTCGATCACGTATTAAAGCAAAATATTTGTAATTTTTTACCGCGTTGCAATCCTGTGTTTGGGGGGAGGGGGAGGAAGGGAAGAGGGAAGGGTAGGGGAGGTTGGCCTCCGGCGCTCTCACTGACCGAACGAAACACAACGATCCAAGCACTGTTACTTCACGTCGGTTTTCTGTGGGAGGGTGGTACAACCCCGGTTGAGCCGACCCATTCATGCTGAAACCAGTAATAGATTCAGCGTGGCTCTACCACCTACATCTACACCAGTATCTTTCGAGTTATCTCGATGTTATATATATAATGTAATAGGTATTTATACCTAAATTTGTCTTCTGCGCAACTGCATTCAGAGCGGTCAAAAAGTTTTGCGAGTATTTTCTTTTCGAATTGACAACGCTACGCTTGACAGCTTCATCGGACTAATTTGGCGAGTAATAGAACGTCGCGCATATTGAAAGAATGTCGTGCCTGCTTTTATCAGACACTGCTAAATAAATTAATCACATACTAAGAAGATTTTCATTCTGTGTATATTCAGAGAGAATCTGTAACTTAGCTGTGACGCTACAAATAATACAGTTACCCGCCCAAATCCGACATTGCATATTAATCTTAAAGATTAGTCATTATCAAAAGCCCAGAACATATTTTCATAAGAAGAAGAATGGCATAAAGCAAGAGACTAATTTATTGCGTGACAATGATCCCCAAACAAAACAAATTAATTAGAGTCCTCGCCCAACTCTTTTGCTACCTTAGTAATTTAAAAAATCTTAAAAGTCAACCGCAACGCCACCTCAATGGCAGTAATAGTCTTTGAAGAGGACTGTGTTGTCAGTAATAAAAAAGAAAGAAAGAAAAGAAATACAGTCAACTCAGTGTATCCTACTCGCGTGGCTACGTTTGCCTAGTGTGCGACTGAGATGACATCTTAATAATAGTATTGTAAAACTGACAGATGTGACGTATGTAATTTGTTCTTTACACAAAATAAGGGTAAAAATAATAAAACTATTTTAATATTTTCTAGGCTGTTTCTTTTTACGTTTTCTAACCGATTATGTAATACACATATACGTTGTTATATATGCAAAAATTGTTAAAATTTCATGTTACAACAAAATTCGCAGAATACGAACCACCTACGTTTGCGTTATCCTCGTTCTGTTGCGAAACTTATTGGTTTATAATAAAAAATACTTCGAACACATTGCAATATATGTCGTAAGAGTTATTTCGTTATTTTTAATCATAAATTTAAGGTAATTTCTTCATAATGTATCTGTAAATTATTGTCAGCTTAGAAAAAAAAAACAAAGGGATTTGTCGATGATTCGAATCCGGATCCGCGCATCTAGTAATTTAATGATAAGTTGCACTATTCACACCAATATACTTCCACCAAAAATAAACGAGATAGATATAGTGTATCGTTTCCATACTGTCATTTATAATAAATATAAAATTGATTGAATTGAAGTGTTTGTTACATCGACTAGTATACAAATATTCCAGTAACTAAAAATATTGAATACTATGGAAACACCAGTAGAAAAGGTAAACAGATTGTCCTACGACAGACCTTCACATGTTACGAATTAAAAAATTGAAATGTGGGAGCTGAAAATTATATGTATTTATTTGTGATATAAAACGAATGGTGGAATCATTTAAAACTCTTAACAACGCCACCTATCGGAACCAACCATCCAGATAACTGCATAAGTTTAAAAAGAAATTATCAAAATCGATCAAGCCATTTAGGCGCCCATAAAGAGAAGAATGACGAACAAACATAGACCGGATTTTTTTATATAAAGATTCAAACCTATTTTCAAATATATTTTTTTCCGAACTGACTACGCTATTGACTTATCAAGGTCTTAACAGCTTCACCGGACTACTATTTTCAAACCTATTCAATTCCGCATCGGTTCTATTGTCTTTAATTCTTCAGTTAAATACTAATACAAACATAATCATATTTATTATGTACCGCTCAATATGTACTTACTGTCTTATTTGTTTCTATATTATATTAAGTAACATTCTTCCTTTTCCTATTTAACATAGATACATGATATGGATTAAATTATCATCCCAAATACCGTTCAATGGGAACTTTTCAACCCAATAATAGAGTTAGCAAATCTATGAACACATACATTGATATATAAAAACCCAAGATGCACAGTCTCGAATAAAAGTAACGCTCAAAATCGTCCCCAAAACCTCACCGATATACCTAAGTAGTTATAGTTATACTATAAACTTATGTTTCTTCAAATTCGACCTTATGCGAATTATTTAAAGTTGTTTTTTAGTGTACAAAAAGTCCAAAGGCGCGAGTGCCGAGAGATTATTTGAAATGAGCTCAGAATTCTCAATTGTGTACATGCTGACGGGTTTGAAACATTAAATGTGCATATTGATTTTTATATAACAATGAATACATATGAAGAATCTAGTGGACATAGAAAATATCCCATTGGTCGTAGTTATTCGACGGAAAATTTTTACAAAAAATTACGAACTCACGGTGACCTTTAACTATAATCGAAAAGCCGATTAATAACGAAAGGCCGGGTCGCTATCATAGTCACGCTATTAAACAAGTGATATTTAAAAAAAACGAAAGAGCGTCTGTCGCAATTGTGAAGAAAGTGAAAGGTTTTACGCGTCAACGGTCGGCCATTTTTAATGTTTGTTTATTATTATCTTTTTATTTTTATTTTCGTTCCTCCTCACAATATTGGTTTTAGCATAGAGATTGTAATTTTGTACGCTTGTTTCGTTTTTTATATTATTTTATTTGATTTTAATCTGTGATTATTTCACTACACAAGCTGTGGTTTTCTGGATAATAGTTGTGTTATTTTAAGTATGTTAAATGAGTTTTTAGTGGGATCTTAGTCTGTCAGGTAGTGGCTTTTATATTATATTCATTATCTTGTATTATTTTACTCTATATTTTGTAATTTTGGTAGCATTTACGTAATATAGTTTGGTTATTGTGCATAAGTGGATGGAATATTGAAACATGTGTACATATGTACACTACAACAAATGGATCCGTGTTACCGGCGGCGGGTGAAACACAGGTCGACGGTACACAAATATTTGCATATGATGAAAATAGGAATAAGGAGGAGGTTGATATGCTCGAGGAGAATGAGAGATGAGTGCTGAAATTGTGGCTGAGAATTGTGTCACATCGGAGACCCCAGGCGATGTAGAATCTGCATCTCCACTTGTGGTAGCCACACACCAAAGGCGTAGTAAAAAACCAAATAAGAAATATTTTTAGTATTTGTTTTTGTTTCATTTCGTGTTTAAAATGGGAGCCACCATTTTGTTAGGACATTGAATTTATAACAGCACACTGGTGATATTATCACTTACTCGACAATGGCGGTAGTAACCTAGGAGATTGATTGCCAAAAATATTGAACAGTGAAACAGTTTTTTTTTAATGACAACATTTGCTCTGGTGAGTAAGATAGGAGAAACGGATCAAATCCTATGTCTGAACTATATTTATCCAAGGACTATACAAAAGTAGAATTCAAGGAGTACACTAAGAATTAAAACTAATAATTTCAAATCAGCGAGATAATGTCATCGCTCAAAAAGGTTGCGGATCATAATTTTAAAGAGCTCTCGTAAGAAGTTTGACTTTAAATAAAGCAGTATTATAGTAAGAATATAAGTATAGTAAGAAAGACTACTCCACTGTAAATATACGTTATTTAAAATAAACATTTCAATATACTTACAGTTCTTCGACGTTAGAACTATATGATTATAAAGTAGGAACGCAATATACTCTGTCAGTGTTAGTTATGCAGCCACGATTAGATACTGGGTAATGTTGGTACACACGTTACGCTATTCCGCAAGATTTCAATGTAGTTATTACTTATACGTAATAATATAATTATAATCAGGAAATTCAGTTTGCAACTTTCCATTCCTTTATTTATCTATTCTATCTAATAACAAGCCAGTAGTAAGCTGCTAAAAGTATGCACTATACATATTCTTAAATAAATCTTAAGGTTATGTACGTAAGTTTTGGTATATATTTCTATTAATAACCTCAATATTTTATTTTATTATAAATTAAATGATTGTCAATGTTGGTTATTGTTATTAATTGTAAATGATTGTCAATGTTGGTTATTGTTATTAATTGTAAATTTCATCAGTCTCGAACAGATGACGCTTTAAATTAATTTGTTGATAGAATCTGTAGGATCAACTGTCATAAATATCTCACAGATGGCAGTACGTTTTAATTTTGAATTTCTTTTTCAACCACAGTTTTTTTTATGGCGCACGTGTTTTATGCAATTCAACATATAATAACTTAGCCAAAGCAACGTGTGGCTTGGTCAACTAGTAGACTATAAAATGTAAAAAGATTTTCTAAATCTAGCTTTTTCATATTCCTACATTTTGATCGAATTCTCAATTACAATGGAGAGCTTTCTAGAAATTATATTATATTATAGTTGTACTACGCGTTACGTGGAATAAAATACAATATCGAATTTTAATGTAGGTCTTTTTACAGTTGTTATCCTCGTTTTGAAAGTGTGTAATACGTACAAAGCCACCAGCAGATGTCATTCTTATTAAAAAGATAATTCAAAAATGAGAATTTAATAAGCCGGTCAAATCCGCTTGTCTGTCTGTCTTTCGGCGACAGAAAGGTTTTCAAAATTTTAATTCTGAACAACAAAAATAATTACGTAGTCTCAGCGCTTTTATAACCGATTCTTTTAAGTTAAAAATACCGCTGTAAGCAAATATTTGTTCTTTAATAATTCCATGTCGATATACTTACTAGTTCGTTCAACCCTCAAAATAACCTCATTTTTATTCACGTCCATTGACTTATTTGAAGACAAATATTTTAAAGCAACCTCACCGATTCAGAAATATTTTGAAGTGAACATTTCTTTAGGGACGTTGAGCGGTAGTTTTGGCCGGAGATATATTTATAATTTCGAGAAATGACATGCTAGTAAGCGTGACCGACCGTATTGCGCTTGCGTGGCTCGGGTCAGACTAGCAACGAGTAGTATAGGGGACTGTGTACATCTAATATTGACATTTTGTATTGATCTTGTGCAGCACATATGTTTAAATCGTAAAAAAAATTAACAAATTATTGCTCGGAGTTCCAATAGATGTGAAAACCAAACTAATACTCAGATAATATTTTTATCAAAAATAAAAATAGAATGCAGTTTTTCTATTGTTTTTAGTTTTCACTTCTGTTGGCAGTCGTTATAAGTGCCTCGACTTTTTATTATGCAGTATTTTTAAGCATATAAAGAACTATAGATTTCTCAATGAATTAATATCGAGTTGGGAGACGTTAAAAAATGTTATTACTTCATAATAAGTAAAAAAAAATAACTAAAGAAATAAACTTACAGCTTTTGAGTAACCGCTTCCAGCGCTTCCATCTGATGAGTTGCTGAGTCTCCTCTCGCTGGTGGAC
>MU158900.1:576795-608109 GCA_015888305.1 Antheraea pernyi | reverse complement strand
TTTTTAAACTGGTTCGGCAAAGTGACTGTACGGTACCTGATGGAAAGTACAGTACAGTCCATAAGTAACGGTGGTAAAAAAACAACGGCAGTCGTCGCTATCATGCCGACCTGCACATGTGCCTCTTCACGCCTCGTTTGAAGGACCCCATGTCATAAGAGGAAGGGAACACACTGGCTGGGAGGCTATTCCACATCTTCACAGTACGACAAAGATATGAATTTTCGAACTTCTTCGTTCTTGCCGGGATGGTTGCTACTGTGAATCTGTGGAGACGCGTACCCGCCCGTGTAGTTCTGTAGTGGAAAGGAGAAGATGGGATCAGGTTAAACAACTCTTCAGAACACTCGCCATGATACAGACGATAAAACACGCTCAGTGAGGCGATGTCTCTTCGCAACTGAAGCGGTTCCAGGTTGTTAGTAATGTCGGCATCATTCACAATACGGACAGACCGTCGCTGCAACCTATCTAGAGCATCAAGGAGGTATTGGACGGAACCGTCCCAGAGATGAGAACAGTATTCCATGCACGGCCTAACTTGCTATTACTGCTCAACTTCTGTCACTGGTGCTATTAACTTACTAACTCCTCATTTTTCACTAATTAATATTCATGTTAAGTTTGACGATTACGTTTATATATGGAATGTATAAAAACACACGTTTTAGACATATTGAGGTATCACAAGCGAAACCTAGATACCAAAATTGAAAATATTTGATCAAGCAACATTCAGGCGGCGCGGTATGTGGACTCTAATGAGAAATGCCCACATGGAAATGGGGTCAAGAACTTTACTTTAAAAACATTCTAATATGTACGTCTCACAAAACCGACTTCCTTTTTGATAAATCGGTATACGATTGAATTATAACTTTGGAAAGGAACAAGAAATTTATAATATGAAAGCTTTAACAAAAAATAATACCGACTGAAAAATACTATTCCAAATAAGATACGCAAGAACGTCTCGGACTGTGGTTAGGTACCTCTAGTCTTAGATTGTTACAAAAGTACCAATATTTCAAACACTATAATACAATTCGAAATCCCTTTTGTTTGGTTTTCGACAATTCAAGAGTTAATTATCTTTATTAATATAATAAATACGAATATAAGTTTGTTTACATATTTCACTTTCATACCAAAACTACTCAACCAATCATTATGAAATTTTGCATACACGCCTGTCAGGGGTACAAAGAGTACAGAGGGTACCTTTCAGTCAGATAAATATACAGATAAAATCTACGTCAATGGGAACGCGACCGTGGGCAAGCGAGTTTTTCTATAACTAACCACTAGGTGGCACTACAGTACATCAATTCCCATATTATTCAACCGGTCGTTACAAACCTTGAATATTCGTAGATAAAGAGAGAATATTTATAAAATAACCAAATAGCAATATCTTAACTATGTACTACAACAAAATTTGTATGTAGTTCACACTAACTAAGTGTAACTTAGTATTCTGGTTTATTTTCAATATAATGAGATGAATATCCTATGGATGTGGTAAACATTCGTTTTCGGTATTATTCTGGAATATTTTAATATATATTAATAATATCAATAATACACAACACAGAGTAATTTTAAAAAGTGCGCGATAGTCACTACGATAGAACCGAAAATAATATGTCATTATAGATTTCAACGTTTCTTTCTCTCTCCCTCTGTATATATTTCGAGTACATTAAGAACATCTCATTCTCTTACAGCCTAAAACACATATTTATAGCTATCTCTTTTTCTTTACACATTTTCGTTCCAAGTACTCCCATTCGCGCCGTTCCAATGAAGTATCACTTTTTAAAAAAACATATGCGTGCGGAGCCGCGGGACTGTAACTAGTGTAAATAGATCGAAATACATTTGAACTATATATCCCGAAATTGCAGCTTCTATACTATTCACATCTACCTTATGAGGAAAACATGTCACATATTGTCTATGTTACGTCTGGGAAGCTATTGTCTTCCTTGATAATGCATGACCTACATCGTATTGCAGTGGTCATTTTCTATTCTACGTATACATACATTCAAGTGATATTTTAATAGAACTAACCGAAATTATTAAAGTTTTGGTGAGTAATGAAAATACCAAAATGTACAACTTAAATGGTACTGGAAACCACCTACGACTTTGGAAGATGTTTACAACATAACAGAACTGTAACGATAAAAGTTTATTTAATAAAACACAACAATCGAGCGATGTAGAGCCGTGGTTATGTGTTAACAGATAGCTTAAGGTTATACGAATATACTGGGAAAAGATAACCAACACAAACTAACATGATAATGTCTACATCGAAAGATAAGCCTTGAAAAACCGTTATTTATATCTAAACAAGTCTTTTGGGCTATAATAAATGTCAATTTGCAATAAATTTTATTTTAATTCTAGCAACCAATCTTCTAAATTATTACTGCTATTGTGAAGTAGCTAATAATACTACAAGTGTTTTGTTATTATTTTCATGATTAAACAAGATGGTGGCCCCCTTGTAATTTATTTTTCCAGAGAGTTTTTATGGTATCTCATAACATATCTTCCAATGTATTAGTTCCCATTTATTTGACTTGTGCACAATAACCGAACTATATTACGTAAAATACCATCAATATTAAAAAATATAAAGTCAAATAACACAAGCTTATGAAATAAAATATAAAAAAATAACAGAATAAAATGCCGCCAAAAACTCATTGGAATAAGTTTTAAAGCAGGAGTAGGAATCTACCTCCATTTTGGAATCGTCGTTGCATTGTGAGGGGTGAATATATCTTTATTGTTATTTATCATTTGTAGTACAAGTTAACAACTCAATCTACGACGGAGTTCTACAAATTCAATAGAAATATACTTAAAAATAACGGTATACTATATTTATTAGAAATTCTAGACGTAGAAAAAACGTGAAGATATTTTACAACCATCAGCAATGCGCGACACAAACGTTATAAAAAAAAAGAAATATAACGAAATAAAACCTTGACGATACGACATAATCACCGGCACGGTAGTTTCGCAACGAAAACCTCTTAATATTAAACAATATAAACACAATACACCATTACCAAATCAGAACAGCACAGTCGATTAACAACAAACACGGGATAACGTTAACAAGCGATCGGTTATTTTGTAAATAACCGTTGTTGTATAACTGCACAGACGTCAGTCCGACACCGCGTCGCGAACTACACTGCCTTAGTCCGAACTCGGAGCCGCTTTCGTCATCGCCACGACAGATTAAACCATTTCAGTTTCTTAACCGATAACCAGTTATAACTATTTTGTTTTGCACAACGTTATTCAATGCGTTGTTTTTTGCACGGTTCCTATTTCGAATTTTATCGTCCGCTACTGTGTTTTGCTTTTATCGTACACTTCGCTACTTATGACTTTTATCGTAGAACGTAAGTGTAATCAAATTCCAGTTGTAATATTGTGTCATCTATCTGATGCATTATATTTTTTATATTTATTAGTTATTGTATTTTACATTAATTTCTGTTTACAATCATTACTAATATTCTCAATCTCTTTAGGGCAATTCATAAATTATTCCCCATTATAAAATGTCACGCTATTAGGTATTTCCATATTGTAAAAGGGTAATTACTCACATGAGTACATGATACATGTATGCATCAGTATAAAACTAACATAGGTAATAATACGTCATTTGTTTTGGTTTTCATTTCGTGCATTTGTCACAATATTACTGGTTCATCACGAACAAATGAATTCACTCTTAACGTGCATATTTTTAGGTGGGGTAGTAGGATACATCAATAGGTTTTACAAACAAAGTCCCAAAGTATACCACCGATTTGCCGGACTGTGAGTCTAAAGGCCATGTCAGGCGGGTTTTGGTGTTAAAAAACTATTATAAAGTGGATCATTATGTGAACGATGGTGATATCTGGAATTGACTCCTCTCTGTGCATCCACTAAAAACGATTGTAATGTGTAATGTATTTTAAATATAGTGCAGGTTAAAAAGATAAACCAGATCGAGTTTCTTACTGGTTCTTCTCGATGACTGGGTTACTTGTTCGAACTTGTGATAGTTTTGACGTTCATAAGCGCCTTCGACTAAATATTTTATAATATTTTTGATTTTGTAAATATGAAGTGCAAATACCAATTTTGTTCCCACTTTTCCGAACGAATCAGTGTGCCAAAAGTCTTACAGACCGGCATTACATTGACGATTTTTAAAGGATTGTAAATTACACAGTGGCCGCTTGGTATTTGTCGTTTATTTTTGTTCTATTTTACACCGAGGCTTTCAAGTAAACATAATCACTAGTTTCCTTATTATATTATTCGTAACGCTAGACTCAAAACGAAGTTTTTGGCGGGATTCTAGTTTGTCATGTAGTGGCTTTTATATACTGTTCATATTCTTGTGTTATTTGATATTATATTTTGTAATATTCGTGACATATCAAGTAATATACTTCCGTTATTATGTATAAGTGAAGTGGATGGAAAATAATACCACGGACCATGAATCCTGAGATGCTACAAAAACTCCATGGAAAGTTCTAATAAGGGGGCCACCATCTTGTCAGAACATAGAAGTGATCGCAAGCTACTTGAAATATTATTTAACTACTCGATAGTGGCAGTAATAATATAGAATATTAGTTGTCAAAAACAAAATGAAGAAGAATACTCGAAATACTATAACTTAACCGACATAGCATAAAGGGAAATATACTTTAGAAATTATGTTGAAGTTGACTTGTGAAACTTCAGAGTATAAAAACAGTACAATCGTCTCGACAGCCCACATGCCGATGTACTTATTAGATTTAAAAGACCCAGTTTAAGATAAGTACTATACTCCGACCACGTGATCAATTACTGTGACACCGTGAACCCAGTAACAATGTGACGGGCGGGAGCGCGCGGGCGATCTATCGTCGCGCTGCGTGTGCGCAAGAGAAATGGACCCATTGTCATAACGTACAGTGACCATGAGTTGGTTAAATCGTAGGAATATTTTCACATTTTTTATCATTATGGTCTTGGTCAATAGGTACTATTCTTGTCTATGCGATGATCAATTAAACCAATCTAGAAATGTAGACTGCATTTCAATATGCGGACATTGCCACTCTATACAGGTGGCGATTGACGATTCATACCGTACAACCCCGAGTGTTATTTGACATTTTAAGACTTAGAACTTGTACATTATATGTATACAATCTAACATATTTGTAATTATTTAATACTATTAGAGAGAGAAACAAATATCTAGGATTCATTTGTCATCAACAAACATAAAATAGTTTCACTGAATTTCGATGCATTTAAAATTACCTAAAATTTATTGAATTTTTAAGAAATCACGTAAACCACAAATTGCAAATGAATTCAGCGTTACAGAATCACATTCGTTGTCATCATGGTTGACTGTTGTGTTGTGTTCATTGAATTCGGATTTACAAATTTAAGGAAAAAACAAGAAATATATTATACTGGCCTCTGCCCGCGACTTTGTCCGCGTGGAATAGCTACTTTGAGCTAACGCTAACATGCAGCGGAAGTTCTCGAGAGGAAAAAAATCCCTGATTTTGAGACGTTCTTCATTGGCGCTCCGCTCCTATTGGTCTTAGCGTGATTATATATAGCCTATAATACTGAAATAATTTTTCAAATAGGACCAGTAGTTCCTGAGATTCCCACCCCCTACATCGTCACAAACTCACAAATTCAGACTTTACCTCTTTATAATAATAGTATAGAAGTAAAGATAAATTATTATTATTGAAATTTATAGTCATACCAGTCACAACCAAATCTTAGCAAAGCAACGACAGCACTATCTCTGTATACCTAATATGGAGGATATTACAAACGAATCTATATAAGTTGTGTACATTTGTACAAGCTTTTCTAAAGTATAATTATAACTGACACATAAACAAAATTTGTCAGTTTGAAGACAATATTTCGCTAATTCTACTATCGGTTTGAGAAATACATATTACGACGGCTAAGTACGAGTTAAATTGGTTTTTACAAAAAATACAGTAGTCATATCTCTCAGCCATACATATTGTCACGTAAAGCTACGAGCACAACCTGTCCACATCAGTCGAGTAGCAATATAATGGTGTTACGAAACGAATGTGCTATTCGAGATGAATCACACAATTCTCACCTTTTCCGTCATTGTCGTCGCCCTTGACTTTTATTATACGACGTTATTCATTAAGCTACAATTTATTTATCGGTATTTATTACTTATATATAGGTATATTATGTAAATAAGATTTAAGTAGCATTTTTATTCTCGTTCACATATAAAACATATAAGAGGTGTCTCGAATTGTTTTAATTTAGCGTTGACTTTTGAAGTGAAACTTGAGTGTTGGCAAAAAGTGGTGGTTGTAAGCACTGTATCGGGTAGTGTTTAAACACTAGTTTTACCCCGATCACCAAAGTTAAGCAATGTCGGGCGCGGTCTGTATTTGAGTGAGTGACTGCCTGGGAACACCACGAGACGTTAGCTTTTTGTTTTATTTTTTAAATTAAAATGTTTCCTTGTAATATAAAAAAGTCACTTCTATCGTGTGTCTTTACGACACACCTTGTGTTTTTGACTTCAAATCTGTAAGATAAATAGTTATAAAATATATTTTTTCTTAATTATTATATATTTAATTGTTATTGCTTAAATACAGCAATCGTTAAAAATAAATCGTATTCTGTTCACTACAGTATTACATTTGATAGCCTTCGGATAATCTATCAATCTAATAATATATTAATTTATAGTGAAATAATATGGGCTTTAATTCATTTGAACGATACGATTAATTGCAATTATCACAGGGACTCAGTGGTAGCTTAAATGCACTGATAACTATGTATTTTCAAAAAAATATTACGCATTTGTACTAGACACAGATTATGCAAATGATTAATTGTGGTTTTAAAACCGTGAGACTGTACATAATACTAAACCTAGAGGCCTATAATAGACAGTTTCTAATTTATATAGGTAGCTAAACTTTTAGAAATTTAAAATTATTAATATACCGTATCTGATCTAATACAATACATTTTGTAACAAAACAGGGTTTAAGATTACTTATACATTTTTATACCACGTATCTAAATTATTCAATAAATAATCCTACTCTGTTATTATTTTAGATGTGTAGGTATAAGTAATATGACTAATACGGTGATTGTGATGCGAGATAAAAATATTTAAAAAACAATAAAAAATCGAATAGATGAACAAGACGTTTCATACTATTTGTCTTAACATTATTCATATTTAATATTTCAAACGGCCTTGAAGCTTTGTTATACTAGTATTTGGCATTTTCCATATTTTTTGTTGACTTATTTATATATACTATTATCAACGTGATTAAAAACCTTTACGAAAGTAACATGTTTTACAAACAATTATATATATATATATACAATTATATATATGCAATAAAAAAAAACATAGTAAATATTAAAATTATAGTTCAATAAAATAATGAAGGTATTGTCACCGCAGGAATGGGACACTTTCTACGTTCAACGCGGCGCGTGCGCAGATAACGGCGAAATTGTCTCGCTGAATACAATGGGACTGGGCACGCCTTATTTCAGTAGTAATAAAGTTCAAGTTTAATGTCGTACGACCGGCCCTGGTCACTTATACGATAGGGTAGTCAATATTTTGGATTTATCATTAACTGAACATTAACTAATTGCTTTATTCATCGTTTATTATCAATAATTTAAAATAACATTATTATATAATCACATTATTAATTATCTACTTGTATGCTAATATTATAAATCATAAAAGATTGTTTATTTTCTGTTTGTTTGCGTAAATTACTAAAATTATCAGTCATATTTGTATAATGATTTATTAATTTTATAGTCTACTAACCTGGCCAAGAAATTCAAATTTAAAACGTAGCGCCATCTATGAGATATCTATAACGGTCGGTCCTACAGTTATCTATCAACAAACTAATTTAAAGCGCCATCTGTTCGAAGCTGGTGAAAATTATAATTACTAACAATAATCAACATTGACAGTCATTCAATTTGTAATAAAAAAATATTGACGCCATTAATCGAAATATAAATTATACATAAATGCCAACTTTCATGAAGATCGGTTGAGTAGTTCCGGAATTCATCGTGGACAAACATCGTGATACTGGAATTTTATATATTTAAATGTAATGAGGAAACTTGCCTGCCATAGAACATCACGCTATGCCCCTTAGTAGCGGAACATGTAGTATACAAAGAGTAATTTATAAAGTACGCTAAGTGAGAACGAAATAGTGTGAAAAACGCGGGTGCGGTGTATCTAATGGCAAAACTTAGTTGCACGATTAGAATACAGCTTTACCGAAAAACGTCTCTTAACACAAATGTGTTTTATACAGAATTTGTTTAAACTTACCAAATTGTGCTAACGCTAATTTAAAAATTAAATAGGCATGAATCTGCGGTACAAGCTTAGTTTTGCAATGTATGTAAAAAATATACTAATAAGTGCCCGTAATAAAACGTCGACCTTTTAAATGAGTGTACATTTTCTATTTCAAACAGAATTGCATCGGACTAAACTAATTTTGTTCAGGCATAGCATCACTTGACTATGAAATTGCATATTGTATTATTAAAATGTGTTTCCAGCGTTACTGGTAATCCAGGTATATAAAATAAAATGTATTTTGCGATAACAAAAGTGTTTGGTTGTTTGTGAATACAATCAGTTAATTTGGTAACCTAAACCTAACCCAACCTAACAGTAGATACATTATCGTTATTTTTTCTAACAATATGTTAAAAATGATCAAATAAAAAAATCATATTTTCATACCACGAATGATTTGTAATAATTTATAACAAGGTAATGGGGAAATAGTTAATTATAATTAACATGAATCAGTTTTTATGAAACATTAGATAAATATTTGATTAATATGTTTTTTATCATGTACTAATGATGGCCTCTAATTTATTACACTTATAATATTCGGGGTTTCCCAGTTGTTTTCTAAAGATTTGCAACTCTAGCGCACTTAGTAACAGCCAATTAATATAACTCGATTCGAGACCTAATACTTTCTATGCATTTCTCTAGTCCTATAATATTACTAATCAAGTTAGTTATTAATCCAGAGTCTGACATTTCCTGACTTCTGTCAACCCTAACGGGTCGATGAAGGGGTGACTAGAGAAATCGAGTTGCATTTACGTGTTGATTTACTTAGTGGGATGTCATTGACTCGTTTACTTCAAAATGTAACGTCTAATATTACAGTTTATTTAATTGGTTATTGTTGGAATCAATTAATTGCAACACTGGAATCAATACTGGCAATCTATCTTCAATTATATAAAATGTAATTTATAATATGTGTCATATTTCAATTATTGATGTTTGACAATATATAATTCGGTACCTTTTCTAGCTGTTTGTCTAAATATAGAAGATTATTGCTCAGTTTGCGTATTCATTTTAATAGTTCTGGAATTACTTAAATTCTTTCATAAAATATAATTTATTTAATGAGAAATCTATTCTTTGCTCAAGACTATAGAATATACGAGCGAACAAATTATTATTCAGTTCAATTGAACTATGCCGGAACAACACATTTGACAAAAGTAATATTATCCAAAATTAATTATTCACGCAACTGTGAGTAACTTTAAACTTGAGTCTTTCTTTTTCGCCGATGTGTGCCGCGCACTCTTGAACTAGTTGTCAAAGTAAAATCGGCTGAGTGCCTTAAGCGCTCGCCTTAGTAGTCCGGTGAAGCTGTTAAGACCTTCACTATCAGCCGATAGTTACCAATCAGTCGACCACTCCGAATATTAATCAATTAATAGCCACGAATTAATACTTTAATTACCTAAGGATATTATAGTTCATTCCATTGAATACAATTTTACATTACATACAAAATTATTTGTTAGGCTTATAAATTATAACATTTATTTAATAATCTGCCATATAAATGTCAATCAAGGTACGGTTTATTGCTTAATAATAATTTATTTTGCAGTTCCAACGTATCCGCTAATAGTAAAGAAGGTTAGAATAAGAAGCAAAATAATTAAAAATATGTGACACCTATATTCAAAACACAACACTAATTGAACCCGGAACGTGATACAGAATAAAACAAATGTCATACAAAAAGAGGAAGTCTGTTTAAAAGTAATTTTTAAAGTTACAGTTTTTTTGCAATGTGTCGATTTAATTGTATATTTACTGCTGACATTTAAAACCTCTCTACGTACGTCAGGAAGGCCGGCAAGTAACATTAAACTATCCCCTGCTTTAAGAATGTATGTAATAAACCTGTTCACTCACAGCAGAAGATAAAATTCCTAGGTTTTAATTATAAATTATCAGTTAAAGAAGGATATCAGTATTCATTCTAGATTTCTAGGATATATTTTGATTAGTAATTGATAGGGAGACAACTATCTCAGCAATGATAAAGTAACCATAACGTTTTAAAGCAAAGACGTCTTTAACTGCATTAAATAGTGAAGGAAAGTGAACCGTAACGCGCGGTTCTGTGATGTTAAATAGAGTTTATTTCGTTCATTCGCCTCCAGTCATCATAAGCAACGTCTACTGTCTGACAAAGAGTCATCATCATCTCTAGAGAGACACAATACACGGCCATAGACCTCTTCCCGAACGAAGGTATGGGCATAATTACCGCGCCAGCCCATGACATATTGGCGATTTTAAACACAGATAAATCCTATACTAACTATATTTTCCCACACTCGGTGGTATTATAAAACCTTTTCTCAGTGTCAGGTTTCCTCACTATGTTTTCCTTCATCGTCAGCTAATAGTGTAACTAATTTAAATTAGTAAATATACGCGAATTCCCAAAAATCAACGAATTTTTACATTTGCCGGAGTTCGAACCTGCGGAAATCGGATTGATATTTCACCGGTCAAACCATTGACCAATGATCACAACTTATCATACCAACGAAGAATGAGCCCGTACAGTTTGAAGTATATAAACTTTCCATCTATATCATTTACATAGTATAAAACAAAGTCTCCTACCGCGTCTGTCTGTCTGTTCGCGATAAACTCAAAAACTACTCAACGGATTTTCATGCGCTTTTCACCAGTGGATAAAGTGATTCATTACGAAGGTTTTAGTATATAATTTGTCAAGGATTTTTTTATAGTCAGAGCGGAACAACGTCTGCCGTGTCCCGCTAGTATATGATAAGAATGTAAATCTAACTTGTACTTTTTAGATTTTTGTGAAAAAAAATGTTGCAGCTGTCTAGGAGTAAGTACTAAAATATATTTCAATCAATTTTAAAAATATCTGTCTGTTTGTTTGGACACGCATTACTGCCAAAGTGGTGAGTACACGAGAAAACCTCACCAAGGAAATCAGAAAGCTTATCCTCGAGTAACATTTAGTCTTTGTTTCATTAAAATCGGTTCACTCTATCAAATAATATTATACTTTTAATGACGACGCGACTTAAGTACGAGAGAAAAGTATATAAGTAACTGTTTTTTTTACATTAAGTTCCATGCAGACGGAGTCGCGGGCACAGTTAATTATTAATATGAATATCTAACTAACGGTAGGCATTCTAGACGGACTCCCGTACATTCTCCAGGGTTTCAGATCGAGTAGTGAAACGGTATGAATACATTTCGAAGTGGTCCGGAGATAAGATACGAGGTAAAAGTGACTTTACCGTGGCGACTTTCAAGTCCGTGTCATTTCTATTATCTAGTTATCGCGCAAAACTAAATCGGAATGAAATGCGAATATATATCTAAAGTATCATATTTAAGTCACGTAGGCTAGCTTTAGTTCTGCAAGTCTAGATGAATTATATTAGGTTATTTGTTTAAAGTAGGAGTTAACTCCGTGATTAAAATACAGTGGCTTTCACAATACATTTGTGAATGTATTTCAAAGAATTCCGACCTACAAACAGGTCATCTATAAATTACGTCAAAGATTTGTGTGTGTGTGTGTGTACACATTTGTGTGGCATTTCCCCTGGTATGACGTCATATACTAAGCAATTTGAAGTGATGATAGCATGGTTGATAGCATGTTCGGACACAGCTTCGATGGACGTAATGGATGGATGGATGAAGGAAAACGTCGTTATGAAACCATAACATGGTGGTAAAGTTTTTTCTAAGTCCGCCGCTCGCTAACTTCCATTATCAAGTTGAAAATATGTCGCAAAGCACCTGTAGGTGTGTTCTGGCAGCTGTACTTGAGTCAGCCCCCTGTAAGTTTAGCGTGTTAACATCTTAAGACCACGTCGTCATTTAACATCAGATGACATTGTAGCCAAACGTTGAAACCTATATAAAATAAAATAAATTAATAAATTTCATTACAGTTAGTTTTTTTTTTCGTACTTTCTACGCTATTGACCTAGCAAGGTCTTAACAGCTTCACCGGACTACTAAGGCGAGCGCTTAAGGCACTCAGCCGATTTTATTTGGGCAACTAGCTCAAGGGTGCACGACAAACCTAGGCATGGATTGTTGCCTGATACATGCAATTCGCGACCTATCTGAGCTAAACTAAGCTAACTATTCATACATATATGAATTGTTGAAACATATATGTGTACCGAGCATACATACCTCAACAACTTTTATATATATTTTGTATCGGATAATTTTCTAAGCTATTTCAGTTTTATAAGGGAAAAAATAAAACCCTTCCACTTTCATGTGTAAGCGTGTATGCGTGCACGTGAGTGGAGGTGATATGCGTAATGTTGTCGCAGTGATGTAAAATTTTGTGTCACTGTATCGCGCGAGCAGCGCACTCAAGGGCTCCACGCCGAGGGAACGGACCTAGACTTGAGCCGCTGCCGAGGGGGGCCTAATCTGGTGTGCAGGAGCGAAATTTACCCCCAGACCACGGCGGTGTGATCTGTGGTTACGCGGGTGTGGGTGTGAGCACGCTCTGTTTGGAGAGACAGGCTAGTAATGATCGTTCACTGCCGTTATTTCATAAGAAGGGTCCGTAAAAATGTGTCACGGACGTATTTTATAATACGCAGCGTTCGGTACGGGTTCGTATTTTGCGGCGGATACCACTAACGGACTGGGAAGTTACAGTTTAGTATTTGAAACTCGTATAAGTTACGTCACGAAGACTTGTCCCACATAGTCATACTTACTCTATTGACCTTCCCTTTAATATGTGACGTAATATATCGATGGCCCCAAACACTCTTTTCTACTACATTTGAGAATATTTCTCAAGAGTTTACGTTTCCTAACGAGGGTAAGGTTTTGTTACGTAAAAAAATATCTTTATGTAAATTCATAGAAGAAAATATGAAAACTCCATTTTTGTATTGGTGACGCTTGGAGATTTAGTTTAAAGTTTCGTTTTATAATAACTTAATGGTTGTATAATTAATGTAAAAAATGTATACTTAATTTCTTTAAATGTTTACTTAAAAAAAAGTAAAATAGGCATTCAGTAACCAAAAAAACCCCATCTAAATTTGATGAGTAGTTTTTGAAAAAATCGTAAGCATATAAATATGTATAAATACATTCATTTTGAATACAGAACCTCTTTTTTATAATGGTTTAAGTCAAAAATAGAGACACCATATTTATTCAAACAAATATCAAAATTTAAAACACTTTTTTAACTAACAAAAACCATCGTCACAAATGGCAACTTTCGATTCTGCGTCAGTTCATTTGAATATAAATGATTTTTCATTAATTCAAATTTGTTAATTAGTTACAAAAATATCTTTGTAAACATTTGGTTAGAGATGTAGGTTACAGCATTTAAAAATATATAACTCTAAATTCAGAATGTTGTAATTTATAAACCTCATTAAATCCCAAGCTGATGAATTTATAGGAGTATTGGAATGTGTATGGTAAATCAGTGGTTTCACAAACATTTAGAAATACGACACAAATTAAAGAACCATAAATTACGTCACACATTAAGGAGCAGGGAGGAGATCAGTAAAGTGTGATATTGTGTGACAAATAGATTGACGGGTCATAAACAAAGTCTACACTTCAACTAAAATGAAACACACCATGTAGAATGTTTTAAATATGAATATATAGATAATTTAGAAATACTGTTTCATTTTAACAAGTTCTAAATTAAAAAATAGTAAAATATGTGACGAGGGAGATCACGAGGGATGAGAGTTACGCTAATATGACCGACGACTAAGCGCTAAAAAATCATGAAATGCGTGACATTATTTATGGATATTACCAAATTTCTATTACATTTTGTGTTCTTTATATGTGATATTGCTCGTTTATGAACAATAATGCATCTGATTTGCGAAACCCTAAAGGATTTTCTACAATACTCTTCATTTCTACGGAGGAGCTTTTGGTGGGATCTTGGAATATCATGAAGTCGATTTTATATTTTATTCATAATTTTGTGTTAATTGATTCTATATTTTTAGTCGTGTCTTACATATGATTCGGTTATTGTGCACAAGTTAATGGAAAATAATACGACGATGGTTTAAGTCAAAAATAGAGACACCATATTTATTCAAACAAATATCAAAATTTAAAACACTTTTTTAACTAACAAAAACCATCGTCACAAATGGCAACTTTCGATTCTGCGTCAGTTCATTTGAATATAAATGATTTTTCATTAATTCAAATTTGTTAATTAGTTACAAAAATATCTTTGTAAACATTTGGTTAGAGATGTAGGTTACAGCATTTAAAAATATATAACTCTAAATTCAGAATGTTGTAATTTATAAACCTCATCAAATCCCAAGCTGATGAATTTATAGGAGTATTGGAATGTGTATGGTAAATCAGTGGTTTCACAAACATTTAGAAATACGACACAAATTAAAGAACCATAAATTACGTCACACATTAAGGAGCAGGGAGGAGATCAGTAAAGTGTGATATTGTGTGACAAATACATTGACGGGTCATAAACAAAGTCTACACTTCAACTAAAATGAAACACACCATGTAGAATGATTTAAATATGAATATATAAATAATTTAGAAATACTGTTTTATTTTAACAAGTTCTAAATTAAAAAATAGTAAAATATGTGACGTCACACGAGGGATGAGAGTTACGCTAATATGACCGACGACTAAGCACTAAAAATCATGAAATGCGTGTGACATTATTTATGGATATCACCAAATCTCTTTTACATTTTGTGCCCTTCATATCTGATATTACTCTTTTCTAAACAATTATGCATCTAATTTACGAAACCCTAAAGAATTTTCCACAGTACCCTTAAGTTCTACGGAGGAGCTTTTGGCAGGATCTTGGAATATCATGAAGTCGATTTTATATTTTATTCATAATTTTGTGTTAATTGATTCTATATTTTTGGTCGTGTCTTACATATAATTCGGTTATTGTGCACAAGTTAATGGAAAATAATACCACGAAGCATGGATTCTGACTTTTCACAAAAACTCTAGAAAGTTTTAATCGAGAGAACTTGTAATATTATTATCTACTCTACAATGGCACTCATAATCTACTAGAAGATTGGTTGCCAAAAATAAAAGTAATAATAAGTTCTACGCAATCTACCTCCGAAATCATTCTGATGAATCTTTACTCTTACTTGTGTATAGGTCCGTTCCCTCGGCGTGGAGCCCTTGAGTACGCTGCTCGCGCGATACAGTGACACAAAATCTTACATCACTGCCACAACATTACACATATCACCTCCACACACGTGCACGCATACACGCGTACACATGCAAGTGGAAGGGTTTTATCTTTTTTCCCTTATCAAACTGAAATAGTTTAAAATATTATCCGATACGAAATATATATAAGGGTTGTTGAGGTATGTATGCTTGGTACACATATATGTTTCAACAACTCATATATGTATGAATAGTTAGCTTAGGTTAGCTCACATAGGTCGCGAATTGCATGTATCAGGCAACAGCCAAAGCCGAGATGTGCCGCGCACCCTTGAGCTAGTTGTCAAAATAAAATCGGCTGAGTGCCTTAAGCGCTAGCCTTAGTAGTCCGATGAAGCTGTTAAGACCTTGCGTGATCAATAGCGTAGTCAGTTCGAAAAAAACTTGTGTACGATCTCACAGATACTCCCAACGATGATATTACAGCGAAACTAAAGTTAAATAAGCTACTGCCTTGTAACATATAAGATTATTAAAAAACGTAAAAGTCAAGGATGATTTAAAATTGAAATAATGCCAGAACTGTCTGATAAATCAATCACATACATAGTAATTATTTTATTTTATCGTGTGAAGAATCTTGAGGCTCATCTATGATCTAAAATGATTTTGTAACACATAACGTCCATCGTTTGAAATTACTTCTATACATGTAATAATGTCTATACCATTTAGACCTTTGTGAAAAAAATTGTTGCAGGTGTCTAGGAATAAGTAATAAAATACATTTCAATAGTTTTTAGAAATGTCTGTCTGTCTGTTTATTTGTTTGAACATGCATCGCTGCTAAAATACTGCGTTCATGATAAAACCTCTCTAAGAAAATCATAAAGCATATATTCAAATAACATTTAGTATTTGTTTAATTAAAATCGGTTCGGTTAAACAAGAGTTATTATATTTTAAATGACGACGCAATTAATTACCAGAGAAAAGTAGATAAGTAAATGGGGTTAATACAATCAAGTGACTTTAGTAATCGCTAGTTTCTCACACAGGATTCCACGCGGATAAAGTCACGAGCACAGCTAGTATTACATTTAAATCTAAATAGAACTGGCAAACTAAATAAGCAATTGATTAATTTAAATTTAAATACAGCAAATATAGATTAGAATGTTATACATGTTTATACAGAATATGTCCAAGGATATAACTTATTAGTTAATACTAATGAGCAAAAACCAATAGGTTGACAATCGTTGCAACAGGAGTCGAAGTAAAAAAGATGCCAAATAAAGACCCTGCCCACATTCCAACCGAGCCTTGTGGAACGAGTTGCATTTTATGGACCGTAAACGGCTTTGGCACATGTCCTCTTATCTGGTATCTTGTATCTAGTAACTCAGGTTGACTTAAACTGGTGGCGAAATTAGAGATGACGACAGATGTTTACTTACCCGACGCTTGCACGAATATGAACATCACGTACACAAGATACACTCTATTAAAAAAACGGAATACAGCAATTCAATTGCGTATAAAAACAATAAAGGAATCATAAAAATAAAGATAACAATCAACTTTGGCTCGAAATAAGAATCGTTTGTTGTTATAGAGGAACGAATTGAGTTGGTTCGCCCTATCATTTGATCTCGGATAAAAAAAAAAGGTTTGCAAAAAAGAGCACAACATATGGCCTGGACGACCTTTGAAATTCCATTCGATTTTGATGATGTAGAATAATTTAAACCTTAACTGATATAGTTAAAGTTGAAATTGGTATCGGGTATGTTAAAAGTTACGATCATAAGGAAGCGGCAAGGAAGAAAGGCAGTACAAAAAGAGAGGAATAAAATCGTAAAGCGGTACAGAAACGACCTTGAGTTTTACTGTAGGCCACATACCGGCTATTGCTCCTACGGCAGGCGGTATACCCGAAGCCGGTTCTGTTTTTGTAGTACTTTTGGGTCGAGTGTTTTGATGGATGGATTTTGGAGGCCCTTGATTTGAAGTGCTCTGCTTCATTTCGGTTCTTTGAAATGATTTTGAGAAATATTTGGCGGGTGTTGTGTAACCTTGTTTTGAGAGGATGTTATCCGTTTTTTATAGACTATTACACGTTATTTTTAAACTATAACGGTATGTTTTTGTTCGGTTGGTAACCTTGTTAATGTGCCTTAAAAATTAAATATAATTGTTTTTTAATTGCTCATCTATCTAATATTAGTTTAATTTCCTTCGTACAAATATGATAAATCTACTTTGGAGTAGTACAGTACCACTACTCTAGTGTAATTTAACGAATTTGTCTTTTCAATCATTTTTTACTTTTTCTTTATAAAGTTATTTTTCTTGTTTCTATATATACTTCTAGATGTTTTTAATTCTTTAATCTTGAAAATGTTATAATTCTAGTCAAGAATGTATAACAATATCTGTAAAAATTGCAGTAATGCCTAGATTCTTATGTTTACATTTTACGTTATTTACGTTATTAAATACACTTTATTGATGTTATATTGCTACAGTTTTCGTCATTTTTGGAAATAAATTAAAAACAGATTAATAAGGCTAAAACCTGTATAACTTAAAATTAGTAGTTATTGTAATGTAGCTTCTGGAGTATGTAATAATGATTTATCAGTAGTAAATAACTATGAAAATGATGGTTCAGTGGTAATCGAACGCAACGCCACCTACCGTGTTCAATTGTGAATCCACCTGATCTGATATATGATATTGATCTGTTAGGTCTACGTAGCAGCCAACGTTGGTCGAATCCTTACAATAAGCATGAACTTTCGGTGTAGGAAATCTATCAACAAGTATTTGGAGGTATATAACGGCAGCTGAGCTTCTGTGCCAGTTCTAGATAAGAGTTCTAAGCTTAGAATTTTTTCATTTTCGACCACGTCTTCACTTAACAGGTGAGGTTGTCGTCAAACGCTAAAACCGATAGTCATAAAAATATCTAGGTACATATGTTCTATGAACACAGGGAAAATCAATGTATCCAAATTTAGAAATTTTAATGTAACTTTTTAATACAATAAAAGCGTCTACAAATCTAATGCTTCATGTTTTTAATAATTGTTTCGATGTTATTTTCTTGGCCGTTTTAATTAAAGAAAGTGAATAACCTCGGAGAACTATGAATAAATATTAAAGAGTTCCACTAGGTTGTATTTTGGGTCCGCTATTATTCATATTTCACAACTGAACACCGTGAAACACAGTTAAACGTACGGGAATCACATTTGTTAGAGCCGTGAAGTCATGCCGCTCACCGAAATTGTATAATTGTTGCAATTATAGCAATTAGAGCATGAAAACATAATATATATGTATACGAAAAGACCCAGATTTAATCATTTGATTGGGAGATAACGTTGTGTTTATATTTCATGTGTTCAATAACTGAGTATTATTGAAAACAATATTATAGTCAACTTATATTCTTTCACTTGTGCTTCTCGTTTAAAGCTGATATAGCCAACTGTAAATACATATATGAATAATATCAAAGTGGTAGAAATTATAGTACCCGGATTTTGATTTGGCACGTCTGGGTTATATACAATATTCTTTATGTTTTTAAAAGATTCATTAAAATTGCTTTGCTTTGAAAATAGCCCAGACAAGCAACAGACAGCTCACGCTTATTTTTGTAGACTATCCATCGACTTTAATATAATAAAATAAAATGAATTTTCTAAGTATTAAAAAAAAAACATTAGAATAATGTACAATCGAAAAGATCTGTCATAAATTATTTATATAACATTAATTCCTATGTTAATGCTTTTGTATTCAGAACGCAATATTCTACTTACAAAATAAACAAACATACTATTTGTATGTAGAAAGGGCGGGTGGTCTTAGAAAAAGTCTAAATTGCAATTGTTTTTGTCACTGTTCTTAATACCGTTTTTTGCATGTGCATAGCTTCCTTCTTTTTGTATTTTTATTGCTTGAAGTTCGATATCTAAGCTTAAATATTAAGTTTAAGAGTTATCACATCCTTTTCTTATATTTTTATATATAACTCTACTGTCCGTGTATGTGACTGAACTCATCCTAAAAGGCTGGACAGATTTTGATGAACATTTTTGTGGTGGTGTAGGTGTATTTACAATTGAAGTCGGTAGGTGGCGATGCGATTGACTTTGAAGACTTTTTTATTATCAAGGTAGGGCAACGTCTGCTAGGACTGTTGGTACCTAAGTCTAAATTGCAATTGTTTTTGTCACTGTCCTAAATATCGTTTTTTGCATTTGCATAGCTTCCTTCTTTTTGCTTGAAGTTCGATATCAAAGCTTAAATATTACGTTTTTAAGAGTTAACACATCCTTTCTTATATTTTTATATATAGCTCTACTGTCCGTGTATGTAACTGAACTCCTCCTAAAAGGCTGGACAGATTTGATGAAAATTTTTGTGTGTTCAGGTGTATTTACAATTGAACTCGGTAGATGGCGATGCGATTGACTTTGAAGACTTTTTATTATCAAGGTAGGGCAACGTCTGGACTGTTGGTAACTATATTATAAAATAAACTCATAAATAGCTAATTTTAAAATACGAAACGCTTACCTACTTTATTACAGCAGTCGTAATCTTCAATATGAACTGGTTGTCAAGGGTTTACGAGGCATAAACATTATTAATATAAATCGGGAAGCAGACTGACTAGGTTATTTTAAAACGAAATAAGTACACGTTACCATAACTACCAAGAAAGTCTATAATACCCAGTATGACCCAAGATATAGATCTAAATGCTAATGACAACGATTTCTCTAAGAAAGTTAAAGCACTCGTACACGTCAAGTATTCAACTGAAACAATAATAGATCTCAATTTAGAAGCAAAAGCAATAGAACAAGTTATCGCAACCGTACCCGAACAATATGACCGTGGCTGAGCAATAAACACTATTAGACAATACAATTTAATGAAGTGAAATCGTAAACACTGATAATGTCCTAAACCTTCGAGGTTTTACGACAGATTTGTACTCAATTAACAATCATGAATGTTATTTACGAATGAGGGCAAACGAATTTACTTTTCGCTAATTAGTGAAACCTAAATTTATGTTAAACGCATCAGTTCAACGTTGTGTTTGTTTTTAATAAAGACGTAGGTAAATAATACACAGCAAAATTACACTTTACAATGTTATTCTAATTCCGAGATTTATTAATCAGTAGCAGTGCCCGTAAATTCGGCCGCGTGTAACCTGATGTACAAAACAATGACTAATAATGGAATTTATTTACTATCTACTTTTCTCTCACACTTAAGTCGAGTCATCATTAAAATTACAATAACTTTTGATAAACTGAACCGATTTTAATAAAACAAAGACGTAATGTACTCGGAGATATTCCTTATTCAAAAGGTTTTATCATGAACGCAGTACGTTAGCAGTTCAAATAAACAAACAGACATTATAATCATGAATGTTATTTACGAATGAGGGCAAACGAATTTACTTTTCGCTAATTAGTGAAACCTAAATTTATGTTAAACGCATCAGTTCAACGTTGTGTTTGTTTTTAATAAAGACGTAGGTAAATAATACACAGCAAAATTACACTTTACAATGTTATTCTAATTCCGAGATTTATTAATCAGTAGCAGTGCCCGTAAATTCGGCCGCGTGTAACCTGATGTACAAAACAATGACTAATAATGTAATTTATTTACTATCTACTTTTCTCTCACACTTAAGTCGAGTCATCATTAAAATTACAATAACTTTTGATAAACTGAACCGATTTTAATAAAACAAAGACGTAATGTACTCGGAGATATTCCTTATTCAAAAGGTTTTATCATGAACGCAGTACGTTAGCAGTTCAAATAAACAAACAGACATTATCCGATACGAAATATATATAAGGGTTGTTGAGGTATGTATGCTTGGTACACATATATGTTTCAACAACTCATATATGTATGAATAGTTAGCTTAGCTTAGGTTAGCTTACATAGGTCGCGAATTGCATGTATCAGGCAACAGCCAAAGCCGAGGTGTGCCGCGCACCCTTGAGCTAGTTGTCAAAACAAAATCGGCTGAGTGCCTTAAGCGCTCGCCTTAGTAGTCCGGTGAAGCTGTTAAGACCTTGCTTGGTCAATAGCGTAGTCAGTTCGAAAAAAAAAAGACATTTCCAAAAATGCTTGAAATGTATTTAATTACTTATTCCTCGACCACCTGTAACATTTTTTTTACAAACATCTATAAAGTACAGACACCTTAGTCTTATATTCTTGTTAAATGTATAGATATACATCTATAAGTTTCTTTTTTTTCTCGAACAGATTACTAGCAAGGTCTTAACAGCTTCACCGGACTACTCAATCGGTATAATTTTATAAAATATCTTGCGGAACACTGCACCTTTAAGTTTCACAAATGAATAATACTTAGAAATATATCAGAAAGCAGCACGTACGTTTGTTTGCCTAAGCAGTGATAAATGGACGAAAGTAACTAAATTAAGGTTAAGAAAAAGAAAGCACATTAATTTACTCGCACCAATTGATTACAAAAGAACACGTCATTAGTTCTGTACATGTTACTTAAGATTTCATAAAACATAGTCGTCAAAATTACGGCCATAAATCAAATGAATGTAATTTGGTATATCGCGTGTTTACGAAATATTAAACATTAAAAAAAAGAAATTAATGCATGCACGGTAGAACACAATCAGAACCTTAGGAAAGGTGCTTTGATGCTGATCATATATAATCTGCATAGAGTTTTGTTGCGGATAGTATAGAATTTTTAAGTCAGAGATTCCATAAAGAAACTGTGTGATAAGTATATAAAAATCTCGTTACTTGGTCTCACACGTATCCATATAATACTACTAGCACACACGCGTTGCTGTGGCTCAGTTGTTATATGTTGAATTATTTAAAATTAACTAATTTAAAGCGCCATCTGCTTGAGACTGATGAAACTTACAATAATCAAAATTAATAACAATAATCAACATTGACAATCATTTAATCTGTAATTAAAAAATATTAAGACCATTAATCGAAATATAGATTATCCTATCTCTCAAGGTGTAACAAATTATACAAAATTGCCAAATTTCATGAAGATCGGTTGAGTAGTTTCGGAGTTCATCGTGAAACTGGATTTTTATATTTTTAGATAAAACATTTTGCTATTTTTTTCAGATTGAGGACTCTTCGAACTTTTGTTATTAGTCCTTGAAAAAGACTTCATACCATCACACAATACGAAGCCAATAAAGCCACATTTAAAAACAAGTACAGAAATATTTACCCAACAGTGCCAACGTGTAGACCAGTTAATCGGTAGAATCTGATGCCGTCAGCGATACAACATGTCGTGTATTAGTTAAGTAATAAAAAGTGTATAAAATGTAGCAAAATATAATGTTTCTAGTTCATGACAAAGATAGCATCTGTTATGAAGGGTTTTGAAATTTTGTAATTTCGTTCGCGGATTACGAGGTCCAAGGCACAACTCATATAATAACAGAAGCTTCACTCTACAAAAAGCTCGTTCTTATAAACAAAGAAATGATGACACTGATGAAAACAGTACAGTATACAATAAGCCAGGCCTGTTACACCCTCACCACACGGGAACAGCAAAGTTGCGACATAATTCAACGTTTACTTACAACCATTGCGACACATCCGCCACCTGCAGAATAAAGCGACAAGTACGAGGAATTGGAGTCTCGTCACCACCGTGGGATCGTGAGACCCACCTGGTACATTGAATCAGATTTGATGGGATTATTCGTTAAGACTTCGAGCAGGAGTCACATCTCTTATATTAGGTTAGGTTAGTTACGGTCCCCTGATGAGGGGCCGACACCAGCAGGGGAGTAGACGCAATGCCAGTCGGCAGCTCCTGCTCCCCGGTCAATAGGTGTGAGAAGGCACCATGGGGTTTTAAGGCCCGTGCAAGTCGGACATACCTGTACAATGTTTGCCTGGTTACCTACGACACCCAAGTTGCAAATTTACCACCGAACACTTGTAAGTGCATCCCAATAGATGGACTGAATTGCCCTTAAAAGAGAGTTCTCCTCTAGGTTTCGCGTCCTACCAATAGTAGGCCATATCATAATTTATTTTATACTAAATTTTGATCTCTGAAATCTATCATACAACCGTTGTGGTCATAACGATATTCCTACATACCAATTCTTTTTTCTGAGCAACAAAAATCTACTAGCAAGTCATAAACTGTAACACTTTGGCTGATTTATAATCCTGAGTGTGCCGTGCGGTTTCGCAGAGTGAATTAGCTGGCACACCACATCTGTAGTCGGAGGTATTTGAGTTAAATTGCGTCATTCCGGTGTGATACACAGACGTAGCCCGAATACTAAGAGGCGTTATAAAAACTGGCAAGTATCTTGAATATTTCATGGCACAGTTACATGTTGTAAGTATCGCGATGATGACTTAGTTACGCAATTAAGCTATGGGATCACACGATTCACTTAAATTTGCATAGGGGTTAACATTGGTTGTTGTTATATGGTAATACTACATAATTTTAGTTATAAAATAACTTACAATATTGTACATTTTCCATTTTAAACTACGTTTTAAAAGCTGCCCTTGAGACCCAACACTCCTTTAAGTTTTGCGTATTTACCATCTTGGACCACATCATAATTTCACATTAGGTGAGTTTATGGCCTACCACTAAAACTTGCAAATAAAATAAAACGATTTGACCTTTCCGAGTTCTTTTAGGAGATATTGACATGATAATACGCTTGTATTCAAAGGTATGATCGTTGATAAGATAAACGTCCATATAAATTGGTATCTAAACAGCCACTGCTATTACTCAGTAATTTTAACAAATGAGGACACAAGGACTAAGGCAGCAGAAAATAAGAAAAGGCCTTTACATGAAGTAAAACTATTATGATAGCTATTAAAAACAGTTTAATGTAATCGCAAAATGAAATGAAATTATGAGCACAGTTTCGTTTTGCAAAAACTTTGCCGAAAAACTAACTAGTACCTGCTTCCAAATGGCCGCAGAACATTGCATCGTGTTCGAATCACGGTAGCACTTTCCTAACGGCACGACCGTGATTTTTTATTACGTTGGAAACAGTTTAAATAACAAGTATACAATGCATCATGATTACTGCCTGTCAGATGTTGTAAATCGAACCAGATATTCTAACCAACGACGCAGATAAGTAACAGCTCGTACACTTTAAACAGGCCTATTATTATTTCTTTTTCTTTATTTCTGCACACTCTTGGTCCGTACCTTGTTTTTGCTGTCGTTTATTTTAGTAATCATGTTAAAAAACGTTTTAAATGTTAGCAACTATAGTTATTATTTTACTTAGCAATTATACATCGGATTTTTAATTGAGATTATTGCTGTTATGACGCCTTCATTCTCATCTTTTAGGGCTATTATTACATACATCGTTGTTTGACTATATAAAGTTCATTGCTATATTAACTATTCGTCATTAGGAAGCTTTTGACGAAGTCTGGGTGATGTAATAATTATTCTAACAATTAAATTGAATATTAGACATAATAAAAATGGTACCAGGAAAGTAGACGCGGTTAGAATTACGAACGAATAATTAAGAGATCGAAAATAGTTTGAACGAATTGAATTAATTGATTCAACTAGCGATCATTTGAAACGTAAGTAACCGGCCGAGGTCAACAGTATTAAAATCACGGAATTGTTAGTAATCGTTAAAGTCGATTTGATTTGTTTTGTTAATGACGTTTAAAATAGCCATGGTGAATGTTAATTTTCGCTTCCAACGGTCGAATGGAGTTCATCGCCCTACGTGCGCCATATTTGACCATAGACTACAGTAGTATTGTTGGTTAACAGAGCGTGACCATAAATTACAAAAGCCTCCCATTTGGTCGTTAGTCAGTTTTGCGACGCATCACTAACTTTTTATTCGCATTCACACTCATTTATCGAGATTGTTATCGCAGTGAAAAACAAAAATTTGTTCATAAATATGAGTTAACCGTATTGTATGGCTATAGCTTGTCATATAGTTAGATATATGCCTTTAGAGGCATATTGTTCTACTGACAGAAAGAAAAAAATTAATTACCCATAGTTTCAGCTTACCTTAGTCAAATATACCAATGTTTTTCTTTTCAACCTCCTTCGTTATACGATCCCCAACTCTTCACTGTCTCTAACCTGTACATTTTTATATAACATACATTCAAATCCAACATTTTAAATTATTCCCAACCCTACCCTACAATTATACCAAGGTATCACTTAAATGCATCATTAAGCCAGTGAACGTGACTCATAGGTATCTCGTTAATTTCTATTAATTTATGATACGCTTTAATTACGTCCTCTTATTATATTTTTTTAATTTTCTTGTTTTGTTTTCTTTATTACTAAGGTGCTGCGACCTCCTTGTAGAGTCATCGAGACTAGGGGGTACCGACCCACACGTTGAAAAAACACATCTGTACAATTTGGGCTACAATCGATCAGGTAATACGCATGTAACGCATACTAAATTGCTTTTATGAATATGTAATACATATAATATCTTTGAAACTAACTACATTGAAGCAATTAAAAACCACTTTGATTATAAGCGTATCAAAATCCGTAATTTTAATGACATTAGTCATAAATTTTATAAATATTAACTAATAAAAAAATAAAAAACTAGCTGGTTAGTAATAATTTTTGATGACGTCATTATCGATACATGTTGGAAGGACGGGACTCTTTGATCAAACCATACATTTTGTAGGACAAATATTTTTTCAAATAATTTATATAATTAACTTGAGATTTAACAAAAAAAAATCCAGTTAGTAATGCATTTTTGAGAATTATCAAATCGACATATTTTATCTTTGCTACCTCTGTTAGCTACCACAATCGAGAATTTTCGCACAGGAAATTGTTGGGCGTGTCATCGATACGAAGCTACTCACGGAAAAGTACTTTATAGTAATCAAGTGCAAAAATGGACCGTGGATCCTGGACTATTAGATATACATTTTAATTAATATGATTAGATTTGAGACTAATAAAGATCTGAAATGATGATATATCTTTACATCTATTTTAAAATATCATTGACTACCTAGCTTTCTATTCCATATTGAAATACATTTGCTTAAATTAAACTAGAAATTCATAGCATATTTCTCAAGTAAAATTGATCATATCTCCTAGCCGCCGGCTCGCAATACAGGAAGACATATTTGGAATTCAATTTACAAGGTGATTATTAAAACAAGTATACCGACATCTGACCTAGAGATAACCTAAAGCGATAGTGTCGAATCCATTTCTCGAGAATTATAACAATAGTGTATGGTAATACGGAAACCGGTCCGAATTTAATAACCTTCGGGCACTAACAAATATAATGACGAAAAAAACTTATTCTGCGAATCGTTATAAAAATATTGATAACAGATAACATAATTGTTTTAAAAGCAGTAGACAATCAAGGCATATATCACCATCATCAGCCTGTGAGGGACCCACTGCAGTACCGAGGAAAGGTATGGGCATAATCACCAAGCCAACCCACGTCGTATTGGCGATTTCAAATTCCCACAAATCCGCAGTTCTGTATTTTCATTCACATTCGCAACAAGATATGTTATTCAGGTTTCCTCACGATATTTTCCTCCACCGTGAATTCCGAAACATTAGTTGGTACATGCCGGGCTTCGAATCTGTTGACATCTGATTCATATTCCACCGCTCAACCATTCGACCACCACGACTGAACTTGGCATGTATACATAGATATATTCACATTCAATCTACCGTATTTAGACGATTTAATATAAAAAGTTATTTGCTTGTAATGAACAATTTTATAATGGCCATTACTTGTTGGTACTATACAGCAACGACTTCATCATTCAGATTATTATTCTTCATTGGTGCTCGTCTCCCATTGGTCTTATCGTGATAGCATATAGCCTTTCTCGATAAATGAGCTACCTAACACTGAAATAATTTTTCAAATCGGCCCAGTAGTTCCTGAGAATAGCGCGTTCAAGCAAACAAACTCTTCAGCTTTATAATATTAAGTCTAGATAGAATAGATATAACAAATAATTAGTAAAACGGTTCAATGGCACTTTTCCTCGGTTTGTTAAGCAATTTTTTTGCTTATTGTTTACAAAAAAATAATTTAGAATATTTTTTTCATACTTTCAACGACTCGAAACCCTTATTCTTAAGTTACTATTCGTAAATCTTGACGTTGCTACATCTACAATATTTGCAAAATTATTGCTACAGGTTTTATCGTTTAGGAAATAAAGTCAAAACTTAATCCAAATAAAACAAAATAACAAATTACGTGAGCAACGCCTAGAACAATATAACTTCATAGACTTAAATAAATAACGAATACAAACTTACACATAACTTGAAGATAGAATTCACGACGTACATAAAGTAACAATAAATGCAATAGACGAAACAATATCGAATATTCCATTACAATCAACAATCACCCACGCAAATTGGACTTTTATAAACTTTAGCAATAATTGAAAACGTGGGTGAAACTTTGCTCATATGTTGTACGTTGCATTGAAATGCAACGCCTACACTTTTAACATTTTATAAAATATTGTAACGATATATAACGTTTTCTTTATGTAGAATTGTTATATTTATAATGTTTTTTCTGAAATACCAATTGAAAATGCTTCGTGAATCCTTGAATCTATAATTTACTTTTTTTTTTCAAACTTGTTGTTTTTGCAAAAATATCACTTGAAATTGGAAATATAAAGGGAGAAACGGGTGACTGCAAATTGATACGATTCAGTACTTCACTCCTTTGAAGTGTTGCATGAGCATAATATTAAGTTACCACGATTTGTTAGTCTTCATGTAGATACAAGTCAAAGTCACAGTTATTTCAAAATGATTTATATACAGGTAAGAGAGTCGTGGTAATTTCAAAGTCCGTTAAATATCATAAGATTAACAATCACGTGGTTGACAAAATTATCGAACGATTTGATTGCAGACTTCTTCCCCATCAAGTCCAAAAGATCGAATGGACATGTGTGAAGAATATCACAAAGCATTATGCGCCCTAGTCTCTTCTTGTTAAACCTGGGGCAATCTTGAAGCAAGTGTCCAAAGTTTTGCACAGAAGTGTTATTATAATTTACAACTGAATCTTCTTTCTACTTAAATTTACAACTGAATCTTCTTTCTACTTAAATTTACATTGATTTAGAAATGCTTAATGATACTGAATCCTAAAAAGAAAGCTTGAAAAGCATTCGAGAAAATCATCATAACCATGGTGGCTCTTACTTGGCCTAATAGAAGTCTTATATTACTTTTTTTTTATAGTAGCTCGACAAAATGACTGTACTGTGCCTGATGGTAAGCACAGTACAATCCAAAAACAATGACGACCACCGAGTGGCATACTATCCATCGCCGGTCGCCGCTGTCATGCCGGTCTGCGAAAAGCTGGATATGCACAGGCTGATCCCGAAACTCGACCCCCAAAAGCGAATCACTATGACGGGCTTTTTCACCATATACATGGTGGTTGCGACCCAGTCAGGCTGTAAAACCCTACCACCTCGCTTTCGCCATTGCCTCGTTCGTTATTCAGCAGGGTGCACCACGTGCACGTGAGGTTGGCTTGGATCTTGTCTTGGATCAAGTCTTAGATGTTATTTGACAACCCTTACACCCCTTTAATTGTAATACACTCATTATGGTAAACCAACTGATTTCATACAGTAGTCCGGTGAAGCTGTTAAGACCTTGCTTGGTCAATAGCGTAGTCAATTCGAAGAACTGATTTCATCCGAAAGCATTAATTTTGATAACTAAACAAACGTTTTTCCAAATTCGTTGTACAAGGTAACATTCAAGATATGATAAAAGTTTTTCTTTAAATAATGCTTGTTCCTTTAGATAATAAGTTTTTGAGTGTGATAATCGATAAGATCCAATAAACAAAATATTACAAACTAACTAAATCTTAAGAAATCTAAACAAACGCATCGAACACCATAATCGGTTTTTTTTTGTTTTTTTTTCTTCGAACTGACTACGCTATTGACCCTGCAGGGTCTTTACAGCTTCACCGGACTACTAAGGCGAGTGTTTAAGGCACTCAGCCGATTTGGTTTTTAGGTAATATACACAAGGGCGCATGCGCACCTCGGCTTGGGATGTTACCTGGAAAAAGTCACGTCTGACCTAGCTAACTATTCTAAGCTATTCATACATATATACATTTGTGAACCATACAGTCGAAATTGCATGATTCACAAATGAATACGTGTATATCGGAATGAAACGAACTAAACTATTCGATTCAGTTCGATGAGGGAAAAAAAAAACAAAACCCTCCCACCATGTGTATATATGTGCACGTGTGTGAGAGAGATGATCTCATATGTGTGTTCAAGTGATGTAGATGAGTCACTGTATCGCGAAAATAATATCACGAGGGCTCCGCGCGGGGACGACCTAGGCTCGAAATATTACTGAGAACCGCGATGTGTGCGGGAGCTAAAAAGGATCGATTACAAAAGCGCGGGCGCAACACGCATTTAATAAGATCGAATTTAAATTTACTTTACGGCGACGGCACGCAGCGTACGCATCGTAATCGTCTACGAGACGAGGACAGATAGCGGCTATGAAGCCGCGGAGGCTAATGAGCTCAGTCTCTAGTAGACTGATCTCTTGTTCAGCGGCCATACCGGGGCCTGAGGAGGGGAGTGGGGCGGGGAAGACATGTGAAACCTCCCTGCCAGAGGGGCAGGGGGGCGCGCCTTAATGAATTTAACGGACTATCCCGAGTCCGGATCAAAGGGAGCTGTTTAAAACTAAACAAAATAGGAAAACAACGCAAATAAGTAACTCTTTAGAAATAAATCTACGGCTGATGTTATTCAATGGATTTCTCTGTTAGCAAGCATTCATTATAACTGGGGGTCTTATGTACAATTCGTAGGTACCGTGCCGCCACCCTTCGAAATGTAAAAAAAAAACTTTCTATATGAAGGGTCCCCCGTATATTCGGAAAGCATACTTAATCGCATACGTGTACGCTCCGAATATTAAAGCAGTGAATGGGGTAACGTCATATGGGAGTCCCCCACACAATTAAAGCGGAGACTGCATTGTCTCATGCACGCTCGCACAAACACATTCCGTTACTGCAACACAACCACGCTCGCACTGCTCAGAGAGAACCAAATCAAATATTAATTATACGGGCTGTTCAAAATTCGATCGTATTTATCGTTTTAAACTGAATTCCATATCAAACAGTTCGATTGAATCTTTATTTTTATTTTTTATAGTAGCACGGCAAAATGACTGCACTGTGCTTGATGGTAAGCACAGTACAATCCGAAAACAATGGCGACCACCGAGTGACACACTATCCATCGCCGGTCGCCGCTGTCATGCCGACCAGCGAAGAGCTGGATATGCACAGGCTGCTTCCGAAACGCGACCCGCAAAAGCTAATCACTATGACGGGCTTTTTCGCCATATACATGGTGGTTGCGACCCAGTC
>MU158900.1:483781-576313 GCA_015888305.1 Antheraea pernyi | reverse complement strand
TTGGGGAGTTGTTGGAAGCCTCGATCTTGGCATAGATCGAGGGAGCGGGCTTCGAGGGATGAGGGAGCTCGGTGCGACGCTTTGTAGCGTACGCATCGTAATCGTCTACGAGACGAGGACAGATGCTGGATATAAAACCGCGGAGGCTAATAAGTTCGGTCTCTAGGAGGCCGACTTCTGGATCCTCCCTGCCAGAGGGGCAGGGGGGCGCGCCTTAATGAATTTAACGGACTATCCCGAGTCCGGATCAAAGGGAGCTGTTTAAAACTAAACAAAATAGGAAAACAACGCAAATAAGTAACTGAGCGAGACAGGGGAAAAATAACATAAGACTACTTAAATAAACAAACAATAAAAAGAAAATAAATTTAAAAATAAATCACTGAAGAATTAAAGAAATACGTAAATAAATAGATAAACAAAAGAGTAAATAAATAAATATACCAAGAAATAGATAAAGCAATAAATAAATACAAGGAAAGGTCTCACTCAGTTCCAAGAAAAATAACGCAGGTGCAGCGCACCTGTGAAGCGCAGGTGTGCCGGATCGAAACCACCATAATCGGATATAAATACAACTTCACAATAACTACAATACGGGACTAATTTAAAATTTAAATTTAAGAAATTATCGCAGTTCGACGGGTAATCTTCAAAGTTAACCAATGAACTATTGCAAAACCGCATTTTATACACAAAATCCTATATTTGGAATTAATATTTCATTTTACCTCGGAGAATAACACTTTGTCTAATTTTAATATTAGGTTGTGCCGCTCCAAATGTATTAAGCAAACATGTAATATACTATTTCTACAAAAAAAAAATTGTAACAATAAGACAAGATCGTTTTGCTGAATTTTCAGTATCTGGCGAAATGCAAGATACACTGTATCTTGAATGTATAACTATAATATATAAGTACACGTATGAGTATGCCCCAAAATTGGCTTGTTTTATTAAAGAAATCAAACACAATATTCAGGTCAAATTATAAACACTTCCAGTACCTTCATCTTCCGCATAGTTCAGCACTTTGTTGCAAAATTTAGCGCTTTATAAACACAGCAGACGACAGATAACAGTACTGTTATCTTAACGGTGTTTGTGCAGTGAATAAGTTTAAAATCTTATAAATTACTTAGAATAAACTTCTTACGACAATTACCAGGTCACAGGTAACCAAGAATATTATTTTATTAATGGGAACTGTATTTTCTATCTGAATTAAATTAACTGTTTTTTTAATATATTTCATATTTATTTGATCGTTACTACTCCCATAATACACTGATTTTAAATTAACTATGTTAAATTTTGTTAATACTGCTCAGTCCGCATGGAAAAGCGTGATATAAACTATATCAAACTCTAAGAAGTCTTCTATATGACAGTAAAAATGAAAAATAGGGTCTAAAGAAATAGACACATATCATTTATATAAACAGGTATACATTATCAGCTAATTCCTACATATAATTTACATAAGTATGTACGTAGATACTAACAGCTAACTCCCGCCCGCTGCGGTATATATTAAAAAAATGGCAAAGGGTTAATTAAATTTAAAAAAGTAAACAATAATCATCGACAAATCACAACTAAGTAGTTTTGACCTGATTGAGCCTCAAAGAACTATATTTTCATTATATATATACAGATTTAATAACAAACGAAACTTAATACCACAGTCGACATAAACAAGATATTTAAATGGTGGATTTTACATAATAAATATATACCTAAGTTAGTAGGAACAGTATATTTCATAACTCGCTAGAAAATATCTATACATAAACGGTAGTTAGAGGACATAACTGACACGTTAATGACAAAATCACACGGTCTAACGAACACTTAATTGCAAACACTTTCTGTCTCAAATTGTTTAAGCTCTTAAAAACTGATTGTATAATAACATAATTTCTAGACGTAGCTTAGTTCTTCAAAATTACTACCCAACACCTGGGCAGTAAGTAGGGTAAGGTCTAAAAAAAGTGGTCAACCTTGTGCGACAGTTTACACCAATAAGCGTAGTTGTGGTAGACGTATATTTTTTAAAAGGACAGTATTTTACAACAGAATTTTGCAATATTTTTGTATCTTGGATATAAAAATACTAAAAACACTATCTATACTTATTATTTCAAAAGCTTTTAAAATAACTAGTGGGCGCCCAGTGGTCAACATTCGACCATAGTTCATTCATTTTTTTAAGTTTGTATTTTATTAGGGTTAATATCATTGTTGAATGTAGAACTAAAAAGGGTAATTGGAACGTAAGAGTAAAATAATACATACAGTCGAGCATAACAGCCTCCTTCACAACCTTTTTTGAAGTCATTTATTGACAGATGTCAAAATGTCTTTTTTATTTACATGTGTGTATATATTGTGTAAAATTGAAGCAGTAGTGTGAGCAATGCATATTTTTAATTAATTGAATGTACTTCTAATACATTTTATATAAAATATATAGCTTTCTGCACTTCTCCTCCATATAAATTTTAACTATGCCAAGTTTCACGTTCATCCGTTCGACCAATTCCGTTAAAAAGGGATACAAAGATTAGGCTTCACGTATTAATATATAGATAAAACAACGCTGATGTCATATTCTTGTTTTAGTTCTTCAAGATGAAATCAAAATTAACCCTCAATTGGTACGTTTCTGTAATTAGTACTTTTTCTCTCTCCTTCTCTTTGTACAAGACCCTAGAGATCCTTAGTAGAGCTCTTTCTTATATATGACTAAAGCATATTAACAGAAAACCTTAGGGTTTGTACAAATTTTTCATGCTACATTTTCACCTCTTTGCGTGAGGGGTTTAGCACTTTCAGAGTACTACAGTGAGCCTGATCTCTCAGCAAACAGAAATCTATAGACACACCAAGCATATAGACTTCATGATTTATGTTCAGAAACATCATCGACCAATCATCAACTGCTCATTATTGTGTTACATCACTTAACAGAATGTAATTGCAGTTAATCGATGTATCAAGATACTCATCTTTGTTGCTGTACTGTAGCATTTTGTCAGCTTTATATTATTAACTAGCAAACAGCAACAGCAATTAATAACCTCATCTGAATGTATTAAGGCCATTTGCTTATCTACTTTCCTCTCGTACTTACGTCGCATCGTTGATAAAAGTACAATAACTTTGGATATACCGAACCGATTTTAATGAAACAAATACTAAATGTTAAGTACTCGTTGATACTTTATGATTTTCTTGATGAGGTTTTATCATAGACGCAGTATTTTAGCAGTGATGCGTGTTCATACAAACAGACAGACATTTCTTAAATTGATTGAAATGTATTCTATTACTTATTCCTAGATACGTGCATTTTTTTTACATAAATCTAATAAGTACATACACGTTAGATCTACCTTCTTATTATATGTATAGATATACACCTATTGATGACCAAATACACGGAAAAGAAATGTATTTTTGATCATCGTTTAACTAGTTATGAAATCAAAACTGATAATCAGTTGTTAAGCCAAGTTTGTAACTTTTACCAAATGTAAATGGTAATAAAAATAAAATAACACACGCAATTACCACATCCATGGAGATTTCAACGGAGGCATTCCAACATTCTGCCTGTCACCCGAAGCCAGACATAGGAAGTCAAGGTCTAATATTAGCAATCGGAACGGGCACGCGCCAACCCGAAGAATGTTAATAGGTAAAACAAGTTCTAAATTCCAAAGGTAAATATTTCTAAACTTCGTACCACGTATGCTGGAGCGAGGCGCCGCCGTACTCATTTCGCACAAAGATGTTAAAGTTGATAGACTTAATATTTCTTATTATTTAAGTTCTATTTAATTTAAACACAGTATCTTAATACACGTCTTTGTGAATTTCATATTTGTACGAATTTATGCAAGATTACTCGATTCATCTTCGTGTCGCAAAGTACGTATATATAGTAGAATACTTGGCAAGAATAACTTTGATAGTTTCAAAATAATTTAACAGAATTTCAGTACTAAAATTTGTGTGATTGATATACTGATTTTGCTATCTTAAAAAAATAAACAAAATTAAAAACTAAAGAAGATTATCATCTAATCAGTGAATTGTATGAACAATTTCAAATAGATAATTAAATACGAATAACATGTACATAAAATCATCGTCAACGTCTTTGGCATTGCATTTTTTTGTATACGAAAATGTCGTATATTATTAAGATACTTTCTAAGTACGACTCAATCTTTACAAAGTTTGTATGCACACTTTGCAAAAGTTTCTTTTATTATTCCGACTGGCTTTGAAACCCTTAGAAGGCTGGCTAAATCTTACGAGTCACAGAAAAGTCCGCGATTGTATTGTATATATTGTATCACCTAGGAATAACTCACAGTGTCAATTTTTAACTCTTTCATATAATAAAATGATCATTTGTATGCGAAGCTGTTTTAACAAATATAGTGATAATCTATATCCGTCATAGTATTTCAGTCACATTAAAGTATTTAACATAAATCAAAATTACACTAGACAGCAAACAATTTCAATGAACAACTTACAAGATATCACAACTTTAAAATTACGCACAATTAAAGAAAAATTGTTTATGTGACGAGACTTACGGAATCTTAAACTTTGATGAATTATCAATAGAACTGTCAACTGTCGAATATTTAATTATACATATGTCAAACTGGACACTTCTGACACCATACTTGTAAATCGCGTCCGTGCGAAGCTGAGGATAGTTGCTAGTTATATTATAAAAAATACTTTTGTATAGATATTTCACAAACGCATCACGATAAATAAAATTAATTATGCATATTAGTATAAATGTTGTGGTAAATGAGTGTCCGTGTGATTTACTGCTGACGACATCATGGTGTTGCGTGATCATTTGATATTTCCATTGGTGACAATGATTTGTTGATTATTTTACGTAATTGATGTCGCGTATCATGTTGCATTAATCCGGGCCTAGACCTTCCAGAATTCATATGCAACCTTTCTTTTTCTTAAGCAATGTTCATAATGTCCTATATATATTTATTGGATAGGGCCTGCGACTTTATAATTTTATATAACGCAGTATAATTATAAGTTGAACGTAATCGTGTGCTCGTGATGGAATGTCGCAAGCATGCGGCATTTTGTTGAATTATCAATTTATTGTGTGATTAATATGTGCAAACGTGTATATATCATTGAGTTCATTACTAATACTCTTGATATATGCATTCATTCGCATTTAGTAATACGACTCCTTAATATAAGTACATATAGTTTTATATATATAATTCTTCTGGCCTTGTGTATGTGACTGGACTCCATAACGGTTGGACAGACTGGACCAGTTAGGTGTCGCTTCGGATGAATTTTTCTAATTTTTTTTTTATCAAGGCAGGACAACGTCCACCGGGCCCGCTAGTGTATACATAATTTAATACATATAAGCCGAAGAAGTTTCACTTCCTCCGGGTGCACACATTGGATACACGCACTGATTTTATAATGGTGTACATATTTTGAGAATATCCTGTTAATAATAGGTATTTACCTATGAAATTGCCGTTGTGCAGTACTGGCCATTTTAAATCAAAATAATTTTTGTTTGGCTAAGAATTCTAATTACAAATGATTTTTATTTTAAAAACATGGAATTAGTTTTTCCAAAAGTAGTCATTTGTTTATTGATTAGTGTTACATTTCCACGCATATCGATCTTTTTTGTCATCATGGATACGTTAAAAATTCGAGTAATTATAGAATATGAGTACCGTCGTGGCAGCAACGCGGCACAAGCGGCACGCAGCATCGACGACGTTTACGGAGCTAACACTACAAACCGCACCAACTGTTATTGGTTTGCTTACTTCCGGTCTGGGAATTTCGACCTGAACCTCGCGGTCGTCCGAAGACTTTGGTCGACAATGACGAATTAAAAGCGATTGTGGAAGCTGATGATACACAATCTACGGCTGAATTAATGTTTTGCTTTATCACAGGATAAATAACTCTAAAACTAATGCAATCAAATTTAAAATCTTGACACAATAAAAAGTAACGAAGTCATTACGATCAAGAAAATCACTGCCGTTAACATCACTGGCACAGTTACGTACAGATGGCGTAACAATCGACTGTCGTATACTTACAATCTCATTACTTCACATGACATAATGGATTATTGTGATGATGTGTGAATCGTTACATCGACCGATTTTATTTGTTTAATTTAAAATACATTCCATCGATGTCGGATACAGGATAAAAATTGGCGGATATTTGTTGAAGTGAAAACTTCTTTAGGTGTATTGAGCGGTATTTTGGCGGGAAATAAATTTATAATTACGCGTCATTATATGCTACCTAATATGCATGTCCGGCCGTAATAACGTGACCGTGGCTTGCGTCGCGCGGTATAGGGGGCCTGTGTATATGTAATATTGATATTTTTCAGTTCATCATACTTTTGATTGATCAATGGACTTTATAAAAGTGTATATAATTATTGCTCCGAGTGCCAATAGATATGGAAACCACACTAATGTTAATAATTTCAATAAACAAATTCCGAAATTTAAATATTTTCATTGACACTATAATTAACATGAAAATTTAAAAGAGAACACATTTATTTCATTGTTTTGAGTTTTCACTTTTGTCGGCAGTCCTTATGACTCTAAGAGTCTAGATATACTTACATAATTATCCAAACGTCAGGAGATCATCGGGAATATGATTGACAGCACAGAGCAAAGTATAGCGAGAAACAATTGCGATATTATTTATTAATTTTATTTAAACTGTATTGTACCCCAATTACATATATATATATATATATATATACATTTCAAAAAACATTTCACGTTTTGTTAACGGTACAATGGACGGCCTTATTGCTATTAGCAATTTCTTCCAGGCAACCTTTGGATGTATATTTCAATGCAGTAGAATCGGGGATGTTTGCTATCGTCTCTTTCGAAGTAGGTTTTTTATATTATTTATGACAACCAATCTTCTATATTATTACTGCCATTGTCGAGTATTAACAATTGTCTTGCGATAATATCAATGTTCTATCAATATGGTGGCTCCCTTGGTAGAACTTGCCAGGGAGTTTTGTTGCATCTGAGAATTCATGTTCCGTGGTATTATTTTTCATCCACTTATGCACAATAACCGAACTATATTACGTAAAATATACAAAATACAGAGTTTAATAACACAAGATTATAAATAAAATATGAAATCCACTACATGGCATTACAAGATCCCGCTTAAAATTAAAATGAATTACTTAATATTAAATTTGTGCAATTAATTCATAGTCACGCATTATAATTAACAGAAGATAATTACTCTACACGTATCTTTAAAACTATAGATGTTACGATTTTTAATGCTTAGAACACGACGTAATTCTGTTTTTAATAGTGTTTTTTTTTGTAATCGACATAATCAGACTACATCGAATGTAAGATTACATCGTTACAAAACGTCAATAAGAATCTTACAAAGTCTTTAGAAGGTAATATTTATATAAAAACATAAATATGTTATACAACAATACACTGTACTTCAAAGTTCAAGAGGATACTCGAGGATATGCTTTATGATATTCTTGGTGAGATTTTATCGTGAACACAGTACTTTAGCAGTGATGCCTGTTCTAACAAACAGACAGACAGAAAGACAGATATTTCTAAAAATGATTAAAATGTATTTTATTACTTATTTCAAGACACCTGCAACAATTCTTGTAAGTGGTAGCGCCACGCTGAAACTATTACTGGTTTCAGCATGAATGGGTTGGTTCGCGCGGTGTACTACCATCCGACCCACAGAAACACCCACGTGAAGTAACAGTGCTTGCATTGTTGAATTTCGTTCGGTAAGTGAGAGCGCCGGATACCCACCTCTCCTCCCCCTCCCCCAAAACACATGATGGCAACGCATTTGAGACTCCCCTGCTGTTGCAAGTGTTTATGGACGGTGGTAATCGCTTAACATCAGGTGACCCACCTGTACGTTTTTTCAGTTTTTTTTCATATTTTTTTTTCACAAAAACCTAAAAATGTGTCTGTAACACGTTAGTTCTACATTCTTATTATACGTATAGCTGAATAAACACAGATATTATATTTTATCTATAAACGAAAGAATGCATACCGTATCACATGTCGCAATCTATTGCAGTCGGATGGCAGATAAAGCTGACAGTTTCAAGAGTCCTTGAGACGATAGACGCTAACCAACGCACGCCGATTGGGAAATTGGCAAAACATGCTAAAAAAAGATATCAGGCATACTACAACGTAATAACAATGTATCAGAATTCGTATAGCCAATTTTAGTCACCACAGTACTTCTGATAGCATACCCAAAAACAAAAAATATTAACGGCTACCACCGACAAACGAACGTCTATGACACTCATTGTCAAATACCAGACTGCTCTGTAAATACCATTGGCTAAAAATCACAATCATCATCATCATCATCAACCTGTAAGAGACCTAAATGGATTTGGACCTAAAGATTTTAACAGGGCTATAGGCCGAAGGAGGATATAGGCATTATCACGACACCCACCCTCGACGTATTGGCGAATTCAAACTCTGAGAAATCCATCACTCTATGTTCTTCTACATACAGTAGTACTACAAGAACATTTCTCAGGTTCAGGTTTTCTCACGATGTTTACATTCACCGTCAACCGATAATTTCACCAATTTAAATTAGTAAATATACCCGAAAGCCGAAGAATTCGTTAGTATATGCCGGGGTTCGCACCTGGGGGCATCGGAATATTGATCCATCGATCAAATCACCACGACTTCTGCTAAATGCGAGAGAAAAACATACAATGTAAGCACGTATTCGTCATAGAGAGCTCACTACAAAAAAAAATCTCCAATTTTTTTCCTATTAATAACCACTTTCCATTTATAATAGCTATAAAAGAAAAAAATATATAAAGAAAGTCGTTTGAGGAACACACGACAAAAAATACTGAACCGATTGATGTTAGCCTATTTATACATTCATAAGTAGTTCCATATCAAGAGAAGGTGTTGTATCTGCAAAAACGAAATCAAAAAAATGTATGCGATAGCGAGAATTACGCTAAGAACTTATAAGATCTACTACTAACTATGATAGCGTATAGTAATTCAAAGATAATTATACACACAGAAAACAAATTGGACGAAGTAGGGTGCATCTATTGTTGTCGATGATGCAACCGAACAGCGCTAATAACCCGCGACCCAAATAAGATAGATTGAGATGTACGAATATTCAAATAAGAATAGCAAATAATATAATCGATTTCGTTTGTTAAACTAAATAAGAGAGTGCTGCTTCGAATTACTCGTTCTAGCTTGTGAAAATCTATCGATAAGAATTATGTGAGAGTTTTTGTCGTGATCTTGGAACGTCATGCAGTGAATTTTATATTTTATTCATAATCTTGATTTATATATTGTGTAATATTGGTGGTGCTTTACGTAATATAGTTTGGTTATTGTGCACAATACACTGCGTATTGGAAATAATAACGCGAAAGGATCCTGTTTTGCCATAAAAAAAGTGCGTGCGTACAAAGTACACATGTCAGAAGGGAAACTTCTTTGGCGAACTAATTTATAAGTCTTGTTTATATTTATACAAATCTAAAACTTTAGAATAATAATAATAAAAAATAAATAATAATAAAATTTTATTCATAAAGTAAATTTATAAATTTAACTCACTGTTTATACACTGTATAAGTGCTAATAATATTGTAAATAGATGAAAAATCTGCGTTTACTGCAAATGACGTTATGCGATAGAATTGCCATCTAAAGTTCCAATAATTAACTTCCGTTGCATACCTGCGTGACGTTACATCTGTAAAAATTTTACCCTCATGCGCCTAAAGAAGTTTCACTTCAAAAACCTAGAAAGTTGTATGTAACAAGAGGGCTATAATCTTGTTAGTTCAATGAAAGTATTGCAAGAAACTTGTAATATCATAATCTACTCGACAATCGCAGTAATAATCTAATAGAAATACATATATAGAATAGGTTGCAAAAAAAAAATTGAGAAAAATATATATGCGACAGTTATATTATATTACAATCACTCATCAGTTATGATAAGGGAACTTAAAAAACATCAAATTTAGATTCCATCTAAATTTTTGTTGAGACAATTGGAATGGGAATGAGATAAAGCGAGTGTTAATCGTGACTTTCCAATCAAACTAGCCCATTTCGAAACATGAACACTTGCGTTTCTTTGCACACATACTTTGACTCAAAGTACTTGTAATCGTTTATGTAATAATGTAAAGTATTTGACTTTTCATTATTAGATAAACTATTTTCCATTGTTGCATATTACGATTTTATGTGTTAACTTTTTTCAAACAAAAAGCTTAGTGTTGTCTGGCGGTGAGTGTTAGTGGCTGTAACACGGTTATTAACTACAGCAGTCACTAATGCTCATGTAATTATAATTTTTGCTAGTAATTCGGCTAGCTAATATAATATAATAATAGTAATATAGTTATAATTATCCTTCTAATATTTCTCTATAAAATTGTATATGTATAACTCTGTAAAATTGTATGTATAAATAAATAAAATTACTATGTAAAAAAAAAGTGGCATAAAGTTAACTTTTATGCTTTCTACTATTCCATTGGTAGAAAAGATTTTAGCATTTGACCATAATCTCATCTTAAATGACAATGTGGTCTATGATAGTAAACACGCTGGACCTAGAGGGGGCCTGGCCTTCAAGTGGGTGTGTCGGAACACATTAATATGGACTTGTCGACTTGAAAAATCCCTACCAACATGCTATGGTTTCATCGCTATGTTTTCCTTCACCGAAAACTTCGACTTAATTGCTAGGACTCGAATCTACGACCGTCGACGCGGTGATCGAACACGCTATCTAAGCCATCGTCGACATCATCAACATCATTTAATTTGTAATTTTAAAATATTGAGGCCATTAATCGAAATATAAATTATCCTATCTCTCAAGTTGGATCAAATTTTATATAAATATCAACGTTTCAGGAAGACCATCATGAACAAACATCGTAACACTGGATTTTATATAAATATATTACATACGTAAGGTATAAAAAAACTACCGAGAGGCTTGCAGGCCGGCATGTCAGCGACGAATAGTGTTTGAAAAGCTGGCGATGATCGCAGTCGTTGTTGGACTGTTCTGCTGTACTGCGTTTTCTATGAGGCTTTTTTTCTTTTTTTCAATTTGACTACTAAGGCGAGCGCTTAAGGCACTCAGCCGATTTTATTTTGACAACTAGCTCAAGGGTGCGCGGCACACCTCGGCTTTGGCTGTTTGTTGCCTGATTGACATGCAATTTCTATGAGGCGTTAGTGCATAGAGACATATATTCCCGAAAGACATCAACTAACCGTTAATCATGCACCACTTCAATGATATGATACCACGGTAAAAAAACCATAATAATTTTCACTGCATTTTTTCACAATAATGGAACCTATATAGCATATAGCTTATATTCTACTATACAATGTTGCAGAATGAAATGCTATAAACTCTGTAATGGCAGCAGCCGTCACGAGCGCTCGCTATCTTCAAGATTGTGACAACTATTCGTAATTAAATAGCAATAGACACGAAGCCGGCCGCAATCCTCGGTCTTGAATACACTAATTAACATCTATTTTCTTACATTAAACAAGACAGTTAAGTTTTATAGCCTTTTTCAACGGTTAATCGCGGTTTACGATTTTTTATGAGACAATTACTTGAACAAACTGCAAATCGTTGGTGGGAATTAAACGTAAATTTATTATGTATCGCGATTTAAAGCGTAACTATAAATAACAGAGTGTTTAATAGAAATACACATAATAATAACTGTGGTAAGAACATAATCACAACAGATAATTCGTATTTTGTTTATAACGCACTAGTCTCTGAAACTACCAATAAGATTAAAAAAATATATTTTCGCCCGTGATTCTAGACAAAAGTATTTTTTTCTGGATGAAAGCTACATAGGCAAACGCATAGATAGCTACATAGAGCTCTTGTAACAATATGTACTTCATTACATAGTATAAAACAAAGTCCCCTAACGCGTCTGTATGTCTGTCTGTTTGCGATAAACTCAAAAACTACTGAACGGATTTTCATGCGATATACCAGTGGATAAAGTGATTCATGAGAAATATTTTGGTATATGATTTGTCAAGGATTCTTTTATAATCAGGGCGGGACAACGTCTGCCGGGCCCGCTAGTAATATTATAAAGCTAAAGAGTTTGTTTGCTTGAACGTGCTAATCTCAAGAACTACTGGTCCGATTAAAAAAAATCTTTTAGTGTTACATAGCCTATTTATTGAGGAAGGCTATAGGTCATTTCATAACGCTAAAACCGATAGAAGCGGAGCATTAATGAACAATGTTTCAAAATCGTTTTTTCCTTTTCAGACCTTTCGCTGCGTGTTAGCTTTAGCCCAAAGTAAACTATCCCACGCGGACGAAGTCCCGGGCAGAATCTAGTGTATATATAAATTTTATGATGGTTGATTGAGTAATTAAAGCCTGAAAGGCTTTATTACTGAAAGCGTAACAAACAGAGTCACGTTCGTATTTATAAGATATTATTTAGGATTAGTAAAATATGATTTAAAGCTCATCATGAATTCTGATAACAATTAAAACGCATAATAAATGTGAAATAAATAAAATCACTCGACCTCCAACTCGTGTAACAATGCCATATCAAATTCTCGTCACAGCGGCTAGTTAGTTCAAGTAGCGTGACCGTTGACAATGGTTCTGCACCTCTGTCTCTTTGTGGTATCGTAATGCCGACACAGAAACGACCAATCAGAACGTTCGGTTACGTCAAGCTTGCTGGCAACGTCAACATTTTCGGGACCTCGCCCAAGTGCTTGATTTGGAGTGTTATTTGAACGTTTCTATTCTGTTTATCTGCGATATGGTGTTTTTGTGCGCTATTATGAAATAGAAGTGCGATAAAATTTGTTTTGATCCTAAGGATATTATAACCGAGCTTATGAAGACGGATTCATGCTGTTTACTCTTTCACGTAAAAACTACTGAATGGATTTCGATGAAGCTTTACAGTCATATACGTTGTTTATTACAGAAATACATACATACAATATGTAAAGATAATGTTTAAAATGGTCAAAATACAAACGTGCGTAAACCAGTGTCTACGCACATTTGGGTAGTGTTACTATAGTAAAATATAAATTAGAAAAATAACCCGGTGTGCGATACATAAACTATTAGAATATAAGCAGGTGAAATAGCGCGCGGCCGCTAGTATTTTTTTTTATGTCGATTATTTATTTAAAATATGGAGTCTTCCTACGGTTTGACTGACGAAGCACTACCGCCTCTTTTATATCTAACGTCCAACAGCTCGCGATTCTGAATTCTTGGCTGTTGTTGACAATGTGTACTGGCTGGATCACGAAGTAGTCTATACCACTCCTCAAGAGTATCAACTTATAGCTGATGACATGACATAGAGATTTTAGTGCCCACATAAAATTAGGTGAATTGCATGCCCCTTTGCTATTTCATTCTTATATTGTAAAATAAGAAAATTATGGTGCCTTCGAAGTCCTTCAAATACGAATAAAGTGATACAATGGCAGCGCTATCGCGTAATACTTTCCGCTGATGAGCCTTGTCTTACTTTGTCGTGTGTCTGTCGCAAAATGTAAATTTTTGCTCCACATTTTAACATAATTTCTTAAGAGCATGTTGACATCATTAGTACACTGATAAGTAGTCCGATTATAATCTAAGTATAAACCATGGAAATATATTAACGGATTATATCAATTCTTTATATGTATTTCTTGTTATTTGAAATATATGTAATTAAGTTACATGTATAACTTTTATTGTTGTCCGAACATCATTTTTAAATATAATGACTGTTTAATTTTATTGGAAAATATCTTTTATGTGTAATGATTGTTATCTTTATGACGATTAAAAATAAATAAATGGATATAATATAGCGACTTTCGCATACAGACTGCTGCATTAGATTTAAATGATTTTTCAGAATAGATAAACGTAATCAGAAAAATATGCGGACCAAGAGTTTGCAGAGGAATTGTTTTATTAACAAAAACAGACAGTCAAGGACTGGCGATAGAAATGGAAACTCAAAATAATGAGATAACTGTGTTCCCTTTTGAGTTTTCATATTAATTATAGTGTGAATGACAATATTTAAATATCAGAATTTGTTTATTGAAATTATTAATATTAATGTGGTTTTCATATGTAATGGCACTCGGAGCAATAATTATATACATTTTTATAGTCTATTAATTACTTAAACGTATGATGAGCTGCAAAATATCAATATTACATGTACACAAGTCATACATACTACAATACGGCCGGTCATGCTTACGTAGCATGTCATGACGCGAGATTATACGTTTATCTCCTCCGAAAAATATCCCTCGAGCTTAAGTTTGCACCATATAAATCAGGTCTGATACAGTCATTTTCATCAACAATGAATCCCCATAGTCCAGGTAAAGATCTTGCAATCGGACAATACATATGATAATATAAAAACATTCTAAAACCATAAAACTATTTCAACGGCATTTTAATAGAATCTAATGGGCTCGTATACGTGTATAATTACAAGTATCGTGAACAACGTAATATTACACGGACGGTCATTTTGCAATACGGTTACGAGTTACATTCGAAGAAATTATATCTTTTACTATTATAGCGTTCATATTCATCTTATGTTGAACTACTGTGCCACCCACACATGCCCCATCCAGGGATCTTGTCTTCTGGCATTCGATATATAGTATACTCTACGAAGTCTAATGTTATTACTCTAATAAAAAAATTAAACCGTAGCTGCATAATACAGAAATATATTCAGAATTGTAATATATGTAAGCGTTTATATACATATATATACATTTGTGATAAAGTATATGTATTTGTCCAGTTGCCAATCTAACAATTTATAATAAAATATACATATGTAAGAAGCGCTAAGTTTTTTCCTCTTGTAAAGAAGCTGTTTAATCGCATTCTGGACACCAAGGTACAGGCTTTGTCTCCAAATAAATCAATAAAAAATAGTTTATTCAATTTAGGTTGTAGTGCAGGCCGACATGACAACGGCGACCAGCGATGGATACTGTGTCATTCGGTGGTCGCCATTGTTTTTGGATTGTACTGTGCTTACCATCAGGCACAGTGCAGTCATTTTGCCGTGCTACAATAAAAAAAGAAAAGAAAGAAAAAAGGTTTTAAGAAGGCGCTTATGAACGTCAAAGCTACCACCGGTTCGGTAAACAACCCAGTCATCGGGAAGAACCGACAAGAAACTCTTATCTGGTTTATCTTTCCATAATACATATTTACAAACATAAATACATACATACATTCGCTTTTTATAGATGCACAGAGCGGGGCGTCATTTCCAGACGTCACCGTCGTTCACATATTGAGTCACCCTATAATTTTAAATATTATAACACGTTTGATATGGTGCTTAAACTCGATATCGAACTATTACCTAAAAAACTGTAATTGGTCTTAAAAAGCCTGAAACATGGAATAACCAATTTGTTACTGTTCCCAGTATTTCAATTGTGATGGTACTATAACTAACTACATTGTCTGTCATAAGCATTCGTTTATCAATGGTAGCCATTGATCTTGGTTATTGAACCTATAAGAAGTACCGTGGTGATTCTATAACATTAGCTGTTCATATTATGATATATTATTATTATGTTGTAGTATTCCTGATATCTGTTTTATCATAAGTCGTCCGGTGAAGGTGTTAAGACCTTGTCAATAACGTAGTCAATTCGAAAAAAACTGTTTTAGCATATTTCGCCGATATTCTAGTATTTAAATTATTTTGGTCTTTTAAAGTCTTTTGAGTTAGGAAGCTATAAAAATATGTGAAAAATGTAAATCTATACTAATATTATAAAGCTGGGGGTTTGTTTGTTTGGTTGAACGCGCTAATCTCAGAAACAACTGGTCCGATTCGAAAAATTATTTCAGTGTTAGATAGCTCATTTATCGAGGAAGGCTATGTCGATAAGCCTTATGCCATCTTTATATTATATTTCAAAGTCGTCTTTTTTCTTTTTGAGTTTTCGCTGTGTGTTTGCCTTAGCCCAAAGTAACTATTCCACGCGAACGAGGTCGCGGGAACAGCTAGTATTAAATAAATTTTGGATTTCCTATTGCTTTACTTTAGAATAGTTTTCAAAAACAAAATCATCTTGGCTCATATCCCCTGTACGTAAATAAACGTAGACAAAGTCGCGGGCGGTCACTAGTTATTAATATTTATATCAGGAGACAAGATGCAAACAACGTGAGACGTTGCACAAACATTGCCTGACTTACATACTGAACTTATCTTGGCCTGAATATGTGGGTTCAACGTACCTGAAACAATGCATAAATACATTTAATTAAAATGTGCAAAGAAATTATAACATTGTCCGTTAACATCATTACATAAGCTGTGGTAGATTTATGTATACAAAAATAGGCTTTTTGCATCAGATACAAGACATAACGGAGTTAAGTTTGGGTAATAAAATCGTAATAAAAGACGGTAGATAAGAAATATGTGTCGAAACAAATTACGAGCGTCGCGCATAACGCATCGAGTTGTCACAGAGAGTGCACGTTCTGTTGAATCCTAAAATGTACTATAAATAATTGATTATTATTTATTTTAATTTTTCGTTATTTTAATACTATGAAACACTTTCTCTTAATTTGTACATGTTATTTTCACATTTAGCAGGGTACTTGTCAATTGTTTCTCGAGTTCAGTTTTGTGGACCTTAAATAAGTAAGTATAAAAGCGAATGAGTTTTTGTTTGTTTGTAATACTTTCACGTCTTAACTGTTCAACTGATTATAATGAAATTTTGCATACACGTTGTAAAAGATACAGAAAAGGACATAGGGTATAGTTCATCCAGAAATCAGTACTGTACATAAGGAATAAGTCATACATACTATATAAGCTGTAATAGCTTTTAGTGGATGCACAGAGAGAGGAGTAAATTTCAGACCTCACCATCGTTCACATATTGGTCCACCCTATAATAGCCTTTAGACATTAAAGTTGAAATCTTGAAATCGGTATGTGCTTTGGGACTTTGTTATAAAACCAAAAAACAATTACTAGTTTTACTTAGTTTGAATACAATAGACAGTCTTACCAAGTCTAGCATTGCAAATTTTTGCGGTCATACATTTAATTATTAAAATAAAAAATGTATTAGTATATATACATGTGGTCACTATTAATAAGAACATTCCAGAGCTATTATTAAATACAAATATTTACTAACGATATACAAACAATTGAGAACAATCGGAAGCAAGTAGACAATCGGTGTTTAGTTATGCGTGGGAATGTAATCACACATCGTACTACATCGCTGATATAATACAAATAAGTCAGCAAGTTGATTGTTTATGTTCTGTAAAATATTTATTATATATACATATAAGTATTTGAATTTCGATTCAGAATGCTGAATAAAAATGTTTTTTTTTTTATGTCTAAAGGCGGCAAACGAACAGGTGGGTCACCTGATGGTAAGTGATCACCACCGTCCATAGACACTAGCAACACCAGGGGAGTCGCAAGTGCGTTGCCAGCCTGTGTATTGGGAGGAGTAGGAAAAGGAGAAAGAGGAAGGGAAAGGTGAAAAGGAGGTGGGCCTCCGGCGCTCTCACTGACCGCATGAAACGCAACAATGCAAGCATTACTTCACGTCGGTCTTCTGTGAGAGGGTGGTACTACCCCGGACGAGCCGACCCATTCATGGTGAAACTAGTAATAGCTACAGCGTGGCTCTACCACCTTCAAACCTTTTTTTTAATGTACAAATTTGTGTCGCGAAAGTATTCGCCAATGTCAATGTTTTAATACCATCAAACAGTGGTTTGAAGCATGTACACTTGTGTGTTTGCATAATTTTATTTTTGCCAGACAATCTTCTAAGTTGATACAGCCATTATCGAGTAGGTTACAAGTTTCTTGCGATAATTTCAATGTTGTAACAAAATGGTGGCTCCCCTGTTAGAACTTTCCAGGGAGTTTTAATGGCGGCTCAGAACTCATGCCCCATGGTATTATTTCCCATCCACTTCACTTGTCACTTGATTATTATCAAACAATATGGTTTATTATATTTACAATACAATGTGGTTTATGTACACAACCAATGATACAATATATAGAGCCAAATAACACAAGATTATGAATAAAATATGAAATATTCTACATGATATTCCGCTAAAATCTCCATCATAGTTACATAATATGGTGAAAATTATACAAAAAAGAAATCAAATATATGCGAACAGAATAACTTTCTTTATATTTCTCCGTTAATTTTGATATAACTATTACGACGTATTCTTTTAATACCTAATTTATTTGTTCCTCATTCAAATGACTTTTAAATACCAACTGATCAAGTTAGTGGTCTACATAATAAACATTAGTAACAAAAAAAGACGTCCGAGAACAATAATGACATGCGATTAAGAATAATCAAATATTCATTAAGCGTGTTTTAAAAAATGTTAAGGCACAAAATACTTTGCTTCTTTATAGCGGTTTTGATTTCTCGAGGATATTAATATAATGGGAATTTCTGAAATCTCATTCGCCGAGTAAAATCGCGATCTGCAAAGTAATTGAAGATATAGGTTTTAACATGAATCTATCCCTCTTTCCAAGCTATCCGAATAGAGTACGAGAGGGACAAATATAGCTCGGATTGTATGTATGTATGTGGAATAAACGAAACTATAATTTCGTATGAGGAATACTTCTTTTTCACAAAAGAACATACTTTTCAAAAGTAATATTAAGTAGAAACTTTAGCTATCTATATGTACATGTTATCCTCTTATTTTCTATTTGATAAAATGGTTTACACGATATCTAAAGACGGCGGTATTACTGGACAACTGTAGTACTTTTTAAGGCTTCTAGTTTTAATAATATTTATTTTAATGATAAAATCAATAACAAATAACATGTATGTGATATCTAATTGAATTTACGACTATAAATGTATACTATCCGTAACTTTTGCCTATGCTAGCGCCATTTTGGAGTATCTTGGAACTATTATTTAGTGCTTAAAGCTGAACACTTTTTCATAGTTCTCCTTACCTCTCATAGACAGTGACGTTGAAGTGGTGAGTATTCCAAAATAATCCAAATCATTCCAAAATTAGCAGTTAATAAAGATACTACCATATAGCCACTACCACTTAAAGCAAAGCAATTACAACACTTTAACTCAGGAGTAGAATTAATGACGGACATTTAATGACTGTGAGATTTTATATTGCACAATAAACCAGTGATTCCATAGAAGCGAGTACTTAATTACATAATTGTGTAAAGAGCTTTGCTGCCTCACTTAATACCATCATATATTACATTAATACTCTTTGCATTCATCATTCTATGTACAAATGTAATTGAAGATTACTATGAATTATGTTTCTTTTTATTGTCTGCAACTGTGTGTCTATTATCACTGCGTTCTTACAAGCGTAGACCGATATGGTTATAAAAGCGATGAAGAATATTTATCAGTTCTTAGTGGAAGCCCTTTTCTTATACTTGGCTGGTTAGCTCCCAACAAAGGTTGGGGTAGGGGGTGTAAGGGGTGTCGAATAACATCGAAGACTTGAGACATCCAAGCCAACCTCACCTGCACGTGGTGCACCCTGCTGAATAACGAACGAGGCAATGGCGAAAGCGGGGTGGTAGGATTTTACAGCCTGACTGAGTCGCAACCGCCATGTATATGGCGAAAAAGCCCGTCATAGTGATTCGCTTTTGCGGGTCGCGTTTCGGGATCAGCCTGTGGATATCCAGCTTTTCGCAGGCCGGCATGAAAGCGGCGACCGGCGATTAATACCGTGTCACTCGGTGGTCGCCATTGTTTTTGGATTGTACTGTGCTTATCATCAGGCACAGTGCAGTCATTTTGACATGCTATTATAAAAAATAAAAAAAAACCTTAAGTTGAGAATCTGTCTCCAAAACTATCTATACAGATGTATATTAGCAACTGCACTTGAGATCCAATCCTCCTCTAGATTCAGAGTGTTATCGTTTAAGCTCACATGTCACTTATTATCGCTGAGTCTGCAGTGCAACACTAAAAACAATTATAGTATTCACTCCACTTCTATGACTGGCTTATCCCCATCATTAAAATTTTTGCACACGAGTTTAATGGGTATTTTTCAGTATTTCATTAGAGTAATATTCCTACTAATTTTTTAAACCTATGTTGGGTATCATCACGACCGTTTCCTTCACCTAAAGCTCCGATTCAGTTGCAAGGATTCGAACCTACTCCCATCATCACGGTGACCGAACACGATAACACCTAAGCCATCATCGCTTTAATAGTCTTACTTACACCTAGTAATATTACTGTTAAATTCAAGTTAGTTTACATTTCTCTATAATCGGTATCATTATTTCTAGAAACATCGTAAACAGAGAGTATAATCAGACAATGCGATCCTTATATAAGCAGTTAATCTACATATATCAATGCCTATAATAAGAATGGAAATCTAATGTGTTTGTACTTTTTAGATTTCTGTGAAAAAAATTGTTGCATATGTCTCGGAGTAAGAAATAAAAACCATTTCAATATTTTTTACAAATGTATGTCTGTCTGTCTGTTTGGATAAACATCACTACAAAAGTACTGCGCTCATGATAAAACCTCTTCAAGACAATAAAAAAGTATACATTCGAGTAACATTTAGTCAACATTATATAAATAATGTACGTGTCTGCACTTTTTTGATTTCTGTTAAATTGTTGCCGGTGTCTTGGTATAAATAATAAAATATATTTCTATCATTTTCAGAAATGTCTGTCTGTTTGTCCGAACACGCATCACTGCTAAAGTAATGCTTTCACGATAGAACCTCACCAACAAAATCATAAAGAATATCCTCGAGTAACATCTAGTCTTTATTTCATTAAAATCGGTTCACTCTATCAAAAGTTACTGTAACTTTAATGATAACGCGACTTACATACGAGAGAAAAGTAGATAAGTAAATGGACTTAATACATTCAGATGATTTTATTAGTCACTGCTTTTTACATTAGGTTCCAAGCGGACGGAGTCGCAGGCACAGCTAGTACATTAATATTATCAAGGTTATATCGTTCGATATCCGTGTCTTGTTCCAAGTGGACGTATTTCGCAATACAACGTCGATAACTCTACAGCGGTATCAGCTGATATCATCTGTCAACTTTCTACTATCTAGAACTTTCTATCTGTGATGTACTAAGTACGTAGGCTACGTTCACACTAAGAGATCTATATTCAAAATTTAATTCGTGTTGTCAAATATAGTTACTATGATTTTTGAAATTTCATATGGCACGGTAGGGAAAAATTTGCGTTACGCACTAAACGTAAATTAGGTATGTATTTGTCTGTATGTTAAGTATGTATAAGTGTTTGCATGAGTCTACTAATATACCATAATGTGTAAATGTATAGTTAAGTATTTCTTCATATAGTATATAGTTTTTGAGCATTCTCATATGTATAACTAGTCTGGCCATAAATACTGTTACATAAAAACTTTTCTTTTTTCAACTTTTTAATTATTTTGAATTTGGAACACGTATATTATTTTAAAAACTTCTTTCGGTTTTGCGCCATTTCACATATTTCTTCGTGTTCATTATCAAATTACAATATGGAATGGGGTGTTAAAGAAAATAGGATTGCAGTGATCGCCTTGCACAAAGTGAGCATGGAGCCGTCGATTATATTCCAGTCTCTTCCAAAGCTTGGTATCAACAGATACAACAACACTTCCTCTAAAGACCAGAAAAGATCGTGGCGGGTGCGTGCTGTTAGAACTACAAAGCCTGTTAATGCTGTTAAAGTAAAAAATTCGTCGAAGCCCCATTAGGAAGCAAAAAATCTTGTCGCGAGATATGAAGATTTCCGCTAAGACTCTGTCGCGTATTACTAAACAAGACCTGAAGCTCAGTGCTTATCGTCAGTATACAGGTCATGCCCGAAATCAATCTTTACAATTAAAGAGAGTGGATCGATCAAAACGCCTTGTGTTGCGATACGCAGGTGAAAGACACATAAATACCTCTTTACGGATGAAAAAATTTTCACGATTGAAGAACACTACCATAAGCAAAATAAAGTGTACGCTCACAGTTCTAAAGAAGCTGCTCAAGTGGTCGGAAAGGTACAACGTGGTCATCATCCTGCGTCAGTGCTGGTTTGGTGGGGCGTGTCTTATCATGGAATCACAAAACTACATTTTTGTGAAAAAGTAGTGACAACTTCAGCCAAGGTGTATCAAGATATAATCTTGGATCATGTCGTGAAACCTCTCAGCAATACACTTTTTGAAAATATACCATGGTTTTTCAGCAGGAGTCTGCACCTGGTCACGAAGCACAAACTACCCAAGCCTGGCTTGAAACCAACGTTCCGGACTTTATAAGAGCTGAAGCCCATACCTCAATACTCTAGACTTCAAATTATGGTCAGTTTTAGAGGACATGGTCTAGTCTAAACTACACGGTGATATTGAGTTTCTTAAAAAACCTTTGGAGCAAGCAGTGACGCAATTTCCCTTGGAAACAGTGCGTAAGTCCATAGATTCGTGGCCAAACAGATTAAAGGTCTGTATAAAAGCCAAAGGTGGCCATTTCGAATAGAATATTTTTTTACAGAACTTATGGCCGGACTAGGTACAATTTAGTATATAGCCTAAGAAGTTACATTTCCTCCGCGTGTACACACTGATACGCTCGCTGTTCTTTTTTCTTTTTCTTTTTAATTTTTGCTGATGTAAGCTTTAATAATTTTAAGACTAGCTTATTATTTGTAAACATAATACAATATATTCTGAAACAAATTCATTATCAGTAGAACATTGTAAGTAAGTCTACATCGAATAACTAGTGAAACAATTAAATTATCAGAAGGTACCAAAATAAAATTAAGGATATAGGTCAATGATATTATAAGTAAAAAGCTGTGGATATGTCATAAGCGCTTCGACAGCGTCTTGTTAAAACTTGGCTAAGTAGCTTATTTTTGACGGCTACCCCGTCAATCCACCCGTATTTAAGCATCATATAATTAACATCTTTTTCACCACCGATACTAAGAATATGCCATCTTACTTGCATATTTTAACTAAGACAGGGTAGCGTTACAATATTACTTTACGTATGTGTGCGTTGGTACATGTAGGTAACGTAACTACAGCTTTTTACTTATAATATCGTTGAAATAGGTCGCTATATCCAAATACACATTATATATTACCTTAAAAAATAATACATTAATATATATGTTTAAACAAATTCAATACTAAGAAAACGTATACGGTCTACATCGAAGAACTAGTGTAAAAATTAATTATCAGAAGTTACAAAAAAAAACCTTAAGGTATAGGCAACTATATCTCAAATACATATTATGTAGCTTCGATTTTTTTGGATGGAATATCCATCGCACGTTAACAAATGTAAAACCCAAATTGGGTTCGAATACGCAGACAGAACACGATCTGCTCGCGACCGAGCTCATGTAACCAGGTCGAGCGAATATAAAATCGTAAGTGTTTTCACCTATTAACAAGAGCCGATTAAACTTTTTACAATGTACACGAAACATGAAACGTATGAACGTACCCTAATCATGAAGCCGTGTACGTACAAGGTCGGACGGTGTGAGTATTCTTACGTAAATTCAGATTTCGAATTCAGTTTTTTAAATGAAATGTGCGGTTTAAGACAAACGTGAAATAAATAAAGGGTGCAATTTTACGCAAAACAATTGAAACTAAGCATATCACACTATGTATGGTATATATCTACAAACATGTAAGTATAGACTGAACACTCACAGAGATCACTAAGATACATGGCCTACCAAACATTGTTAAATATATAACATATCGAAAAACACTAATAGTGTCATCTGAGGTTCAGTAACACTGTGCCCTAAGACGGTAACATGATAAACTTAGTCAAGCGGGTTTTAATGCATAAAGGCTATTACATAATAGGATAGATCGATATGTGAACGATGGTGATGTCTAGAAGTGACGCCTCTCTCTGTGCATCCGCCAAAAATGAATGTATATGCCTTTAAACGAGATCGAGTTTCTTGCCGGTTCTTGTCGATGACTGGGTTGGTTTCCGAACTGGTGGTAGTTTTAACGTTCTCAAAGCCTAAATTGAATAAAGAATGTTTGATTTCATTCATTTAGAGAATTTGTCTCTCAAGTGCTGCTGTTGGACTACAATAATAAAGACAGTAATAGATTGTCAATTTATTAATTAACGTAGCAATATGACGACCCTTAGAAATTGAAAACTTCTGTGACATGTTTTCCTTCACCGAAAACTCAGACTAACCGTTGGATTAAGTAACATCAATTGATGTAGTCCCTAAGCATGCAGCCGCTAAACCATTGTATCTCCATGATTCTTTACAATAAGTAAAATCGTATCTACAAGCAATCAGTGCATGAGAGTCGATGCACGGACACGCTTCAACAGCGTGAGCACGAAGAGTAATGTATGATTAATTAATTTTTGCCGTCGGATATTCGTTTAATTTATATTGAACTATTGGAGTTGTAGTTTCCTTGAATACCCCTTAAATTTTACGAGAGTTTGATATACCAGTCGTATTTTAAATCTTGCAAGATTTGAAAACATTTTCCTTTTCCAACCGTAATAGTCTATATTGATTAATATATAGTATAATATAGTTATTGGAAAAGATTGTATTTCATTTCTTCCATTTCGGGATAAAGGATATCTAGTGGTTTTCACTGTCATGAGGCAATATGAAAAAAGGTTATGAGACAGCGAAGAGTAATAAAGCCTAAACTTTTGACAGCTGCTACTATTGTCGAACTATTCTTAAATCAGGTTCACTTGTTGAATTTAGTTGAAGCGATGATGGCTTAGTTGATAACGTTACGGACACTGCACCGATGGACGTAGGTTCGAATACCAGCAACTGAGTCGGATATCGGTGAAGAAAAACGTCGTTATGAACCAATAGCACGGTGATAGAGCTTATTCCATGTTCACCTGGCTTGATACAATTCTCAAGTTGAAAATCTATCGCCATGAACCTGTGGGTGCTATTCCGCACACGCGCTTGAGAGTCAGCCTCTCCTAGGTCTATCGTGTTTACCGTTTTAAACCACATCGTCATTTAACATCAAATGACCTATTTTTCTTTTTTTTATTGTAGCACGGCAAAATGACTGCACTATGCCTGATGGTAAGCACAGTACAATCTAAAAACAATGGCGACCACCGAGTTACACACTATTCATCGCCGGTCGCCGCTGTCATGCCTGCGAAAAGCTGGATATGTATAGGTTGATCCCGAAACGCGACCCGCAGAAGCGAATCATTATGACGGACTTTTTCGCCACATACGTGGTGGTTGCGACCCAGTCAGCCTGTAAAGCCCTACCACCCCGCTTTCGCCATTGCCTCGTTCGTTATTCAGCAGGGTGCACCACGTGCAGGTGAGGTTGGTTTGGGTGTTTCAAGTCTTATGATGTTATTCGACATCCCTTACACCTCCTTGCTTGCTTGCTTACACAAGCTTGTGTCCAAACGCTAAAACCTATACGGTGTTATTACAAAAAAGTTAAATATGTATTGAATACTTGCTTTAAAAAGGTTTCGTATTATATGCACCGTGTTCGCCCGAGGCAAGTTAGTTCACATTATCCTTTTTTGCAAGTCTAACCTAACATAACCAAAGCGAGACAAAAGAGCGAGATGGCGAACATCAGCGATCGCGGTGCATTTAATTCGAAACTTTTTTAAAGCAAGTATTCAATATGTAATTAACTTTTTTGTAATAACACTGATAAAGTATAAAAACGTTCGTCTGTCAAGCTGAGAAAAAAGAGGGCGTGCAATTTTCACTACATGTTACAGTCTTATCTAGCGATGTAAAGCATCATTTATAAGTACATAGTTTTATAATCTATCTTTCTCGGTTTATAGCATAATTATTTCCTTTTCTCTTTCTAGCAGAGTACCAATTTCTAGTTCTTGATACGTCAGAAACGTTGCAAAATTTGGCACTAAAAATTCGACCTTGCGGTTTTACTCTAATCGCGGCCAAAATAAGTCTCACGTCAAAACTGCGCGTCGTAAACTAAATCCGACCGAAAATTACAAAATTATCTAGCACGATTAAAACAGACGGATAAACAAAAACATGAGAGAGTTTCGCCATTAATCAGGCAACTTATAAGGCCGAACAAACAGGCTGCTATTTTAAAACGAAACACCGACCTTATATAAAACACGGCAACCTATTAAAGTATCAGATTTATCGTTCGACGAACCATCGAGCCGTCCGCTCCAGAATGTATTTAGCAGAGAAAATATACATTCAAGGTTAACGCACCAGGATTTCGGATGTGGAGTTAAATTTATCTCGGATGCCTGCTGGATGCGTCCGTCAGTACACTTCGTTGGCGCCTCTAGGTTCCGATTATGGTCTGCGTCATGCATTGAACATTGAACTGACGTAAGAAATGTTTAATAATAATAAATCTTTATAACTAATATATATTTTTAAGTGCTACATATAAACCCCAAAAAATACTCTACAATGCCACAGACTATAACGCTTATCAGATATCCTTTCAAAAATCCATAAGTTTAAGCCACACATGTGAAAAATCAAATTGCTCCCACGATATATAGAAGTCGTAATGAAATCTGTGAATTGCAATATAATGAAATGAAGACATAAGATAGTGTGATATATAACAGGCATATGAATTAGCCCATACCTTCCTCCGGGAAGAAGCATAAGTCGTGCCGTGGGTCTCTTACCAGGATCATGATGATGACGATATGAATTCTGCAACTTTATCATTTAGAGAAGTGAAATCCTACTCCTATACATATATATATAGCAGACGTTTTGATTTTTTCATAATTATATGATACATTATTTTTCATATCTGCTCCAAATAGGTGAAATGCATACTATAAATATCAAGCCGGTCACTAAAATACCTCAATGCTGTGTTTCTTAAGATATTAAAGGTTCAATACATTATTCGAAGCAGTTACACTAAATTTAGGGTAAAAAACAGACAAAATAAAAACACAAACTACAAAATCAATTAACTCCATAATAAAAATCAAAGTCAAAAAATCAACTTAACATTATAACTAAGTGGGTGCTCCAAAATAATTGAGGTCGCAAACACCGGAAACGCTAACCGGGCACATATTTTATTTTAAAAACGTAAACTCTTGGTAACGTCCGAAACAGTAACATTAGCGTCGCCCACACACTTGCTAATGCAAACAGAGAGTGCTCTATGCTCTAGTCATGTTAGTACGGCCATACTAAACATCTTAATATGTGTAACAGTAAGTTTGGATCAAAAATTCATGGTATGCAAACGTGGCTTCCATTCATCAACTTACTTTTTGTTATGAATTGAAAAAATGGACACAAATGCCTAAATTTAGAACGTAACGTATTGACCTGACGGTTCTTCACAGCTTCACCGGACTAAGGTGAGCGCTTGAGGCACTTCGCCACTTGGCAACACGCTTAAAGGGTGCCAGAGTGGCCGTACTTCGGCTTGGGCTTTTGCCTTGTATCCAACACAGCGAATCTATCTAAACTAAACTAGCTATTCATTTATATAAGAATTCCTGCGACACACATGTGTACCGGCATGTGAGTCTCACGAATACAAACGACATACTAAATTCCACAAGACAGTACTGAAGGTGGATTGATTGATTTTACTAAACATAGCATCAAAGAGCGACGGCCCCGGTATTCGAAGAGCATTGAATCATTAGGATCAAGTCAAAGGTTCGGTAAAGGTGAAGGAAAGCATTGAGTAATGTTAACTTACAAACAAATACATCAAAGTTCATAGACAATTTACCTAGACTAAGACAGATAGACCAGACATTCGTGTACACCTTAATGGGAGAGCAATGACACAGTTAATGGGGAAACTGTCAAATTTATAACAGTTAGTGTATACACATAACCCTATGATTAATGATGAATATTCAAATAGGTCTGGCTTTCAAGAGCAGCTGCTGGACTCTTCCTCGGGTGCATACAGATTTTAAAGACAAAGATGCTACTTATATTATTAATTTATTTCACAGGAAGTACCTCCGTAAATGCCCTATCAAGATGCCTTCTTTGATGTAATAATTAGCTTCTTGGGCAAGTGTCCAAAGGCATTTTGACCAAATATTAAAAAAAAACAATTTTTAATATCTTATAGTTAAAGTTCGAGAAGACTAGAATAACTGGTCGAATATAAATTAAAAGGTATACGAAACAAACAAAAAATACACAATTTAACATCCCTACATATTCCGTTATAGACCAAGTTTAATGAAACCAAAGCGATTAATAAACGAATTGGAGCACCTATAATTGAGGCAATAAACTTAGGAGATAAAACACCAATAAATCTTCATTAATCAGGACTATAACTGGGGCAGATTACAATCCTTGTGTTTAGAGAGTTCATTTATCAATGGTCTGCGCTGTCGGGCGCGTTCTGCTGTTGCATATCATATGATCTGAATACGGCATAATGGAGTTCCACTAGACTAACTAGACAGTAGGCATTTCATTGATGAAGACGACAATTGAATAAAGGTTCTATTATTTGACGGTATTGAATTAGGCCATTTTATTCGTTGAAAATTACTCGCCGTATTTCAAATACTGTGACGAATAAGAAAGATAAGCTCTAGACATATATATTCGGGAGTCCGCTATTACCGAGAGGACTCCTTTGACTTGAGTATCGTTAAAATCGTTATTTTATAGACTAAAACTTTTAAGAAAAAAGCTAATGCTGTTATACTTTTCCCATTCATATAACACTAGGTTTTCTCATCTTTTAGAAACTTATTTTTATCTTGCTTGTTTTATTCTCCATACACTATGGTCCCTTAAGATGGAGAAATTTTGGGCGACAAAAATTTATTTTGTATATTTTGATAAGAACAAAGTTTATTAGAAAAACATATTTTAAAAAAACGATAAAAATAAGTTAGACGCGGTGAAACGGCAACCGATGTTTTTTTATCGGTTTTTGAGTTATAAACCAATTATTGGAACGATACCCAAGTCAAATATATACATAATGTCTATATCCCTTATCTCCTCGTTTACTTTATTACTAAACCTAAAACTCCTTATGTAATATAGATTTCCTTTATTTAATCCGTTCTCTATGCAGGTTTCTTTTATAATATGAGGTGGCATAAGGACTAAATCAAGTTACAAACAGTTTCCCTACAATGCACGCTCCTGCAAGGTACTGCTAGCGATGGAATAATAAGCAAGTGATATAATACAATAAGCACTCAGTTGGATATAAATTGATAGAAATCGTATTTTTCTTGGTATGAGAACAAAGAAACTTTAAAATTAAAGTTTTTTTTTTCACTTTAAGTCCTTAGAAGGCATGTATTTACGTCAAAACAATACCACCGCAGCATCGTTCCAGAAAACACGACAGTCATCGAAAAGGGTTCACAGGAAACTAACTAATTTCTTTTATATATTTTCTTCTGTCTTCTACATCTTTCACAAAGTGCCTCAACCTAAAATAATCCTTTAACACTATAACCCCCTGGACATAGTGCTTGAGCTTACTTTACTATCCAGCACGTCGGTAATACGCTTTGGGATTCTTTTGTAAAATGTAACACTATGCCTAAAAAAAACTATTCTAATATTAGTGACATCTAAACATTGGATGGCTGATTTGTAATCGTCATTTCTAGTAACGCTGGTCGTTAAACCATATTGGAGCATTTAAGATTCGTTATTAAGGATTGTTTGTACTCGACTATTTCGTGCTCAATCGGAGAATTTACGGTCATAAACAAAAACAATAATTGGTAAATGTTCTAATTCTGTCGGGCAATCACTGACCATATCAAATTTCACATACAATTGAACCGGCATGATTTCAACTTCTTTTAATTTAGCTAAATAACAAACCATTTAGCTATTGCAATTAAACAAACATTAGTTGAGCGGTCTACGAACAATTACGAATTCTAGAGCGTTGTTCTAATCGTAATTCCAACGAGGCACTTTTATTAGCCTTGTACGGGTATTATGTTTCCTAAATAGGAATATAACATAACTGATTTCACCCATTATTTGGTATAACGGTATTGTAATGTAAATCCACTCGGATGAATGTTGAGCACGTATATATATTTAACAGTGCGTTCGAGCTGGCAAGGTCACGGAACACACGTCATGCCTTCCTTAATTTACGATGCAGTCTGAGTTACGAGATAGCGGCGGGATTCAATTTAACTAGTAATTCACTACTTTCGTTTTGTGTTTAGCATATGGCAGGTAGAAATATCGTTTATGTACAGTACTGCTACATGTTGGCTAAGAAATATGTATGGTTTGATATTTGCATATGAAGAGAATTAATATATTATTTGAATAGTGTATATCAGTGGACAGTAAACCGCGGCTCTTTCTCTTTTCTTTCGCCTTCACTGTGGCTTTTCCAAAAAATGTTAAATGCAAGCACGGAATATTATTTATTAACTCGTCTTGTAAGAAACAAGTTGTTTTTGAAACGAAAGTCTACAGAAGAGAGTCAAATTCATAGAAAGCAACCACAGCACGGCTAGTCACTCGCAAAAAATACATAATTTAGCAAAAGCAAGTCCGAGAGTGTACTTTTAATGCTAATTATTTCCATAAAATGTATCCACTAAAACAAAGCTTATGTTTAAAAAAGGCTCTGACAATAAACTTAATTTTTGTATTTGGTTCTATCATATGACTAGTTTGCCGACCACTAGCGTATACTGTTGTTATTGTAGAAAATGGCAAAACAAATATACAGTTAATATCTATATTAGATGTATTATCATATTTAAAGGAGAAGAATAATATACCCTCGAAAAAAGAAAGCATTGCATACAAAAGAAAATATTTTTTTCTTTAAACAGTAACATTAATTGTAAACAAGAAAAAAACGAATAATAGTAGAATAACCTTAGTTGAAAATTGTATTATGGTCACCATCATCATTCTTGAATATATTTATAATAACTTACTGTAAAAAGAAAAAGAGACTTAAATGTACTTAGCAACTAATTCCATAAAATTTACTTGACTATGTTAATTATTATTTAGTATATCGAGCATGTGTACATACATCCACATGACATAACAAATATATGTATCACGAAATATTTTTAACATTTTTTAAAAGTACGTAAAAGTATTACAATAAATGTATCGTAATATAATCAAATTTCAAAATAAATACACATACCAAGAACTAAGGAAAAGTAATACTTAGATAATAGAATAGATACACACAAACTCAAAGAATTTCGTTCAATATATATATATAAAGTACATCGTGATTATAATATATGGATAGTAACGTCTAAAGTTCTTTTTTACTTATATAGGATTCACTTAATTTAATTACAATTAAATTAAACAGTTCGTTGAGATATAAACATCAAAGCAAGATCGTTCGCTTTTCACGCCGGTCGCTTACAACTTGCACCAAACGCCAATGCCAGTTAAACTGTAATAAATAACGAAGAATAATGAATAGCTAATGTGTTGTTAGTCAATTTGTCCCAAGTCAAACTTCGAATAAATATAGGAATTCTTCGGTTTTCAGTTCTGTTGGAATAGTGCTAGTGCTTATTACAATGTATTTACAAATCTATTGCGGCTTTATAAGCGAGAGACGTGGACACGATTTACGACACAACAAATAATTATCACATTCTGTTATCTTCAGTAAATATTATCATGTAGTAAGCGATTCTTGTGTTGTGTATTCCAGAAGCAAATAAACAAAGTTCAGTTTTACGTATATAATGGCGGTTCTAATTTTTTTAATATATATATTTTTTAAATCTTTTATAGGTTTTAGCGTTTGACCACAACCTCATTTGATGTGAAATGACGATATGGGCTAAGATGATAAACACGCTAAACTAAGAGGACGGAGGAGGAGAGGCACTCAAATGCCGCTGCCGAAACACACCAACGGGTGCTTGGGAATAAATTTTCAACTCGAGGATTATACCTAGCCGTACCATACTATGGTTTTGTTACTATATTTTCATCAAAAACTTCGTTTCAATTGCAAGGATACAAACCCATATCGATCGACGCGGTTTCCGAAAACGCTAAAAATCTAGTATTCATCATCGTTTTTTCAGTCGATCGATAATTTAAATAATCGATAATCGCGATCGGAATGCACCAAACATTTATAGTTTATATCGTGTCCATATTGGTCAATGTATACTGAAAAGCCAATAGGCGATACGAACACTCGGTGGAAATCGTTCTTCACGGACTGTACTGTGCCACTAGAACATAATGCCGTCACCTTGCCGTGTTACAAAAGCATAGGTAGTGTATAACTGATGTTAAATGAGATACTACAGCTAACAACTATACACAACTAACAGGAGAACTAGTACTAATTGAAACCAATTAGTATTACTTTGATATTTTTGAGAAACACAGCGGGACGGTTAAAACAGCACTTCGAGTAACCTACAATGCAAGACAACCGAGAACTGCCGTTTGGAGTCAAAAAATGGAGCAATGCACTAGAAACTGGCACAGATTGCATTGTATAACACAAACTGCATACCAAATCTGAAAATTTATTTAATTCTGACAAGCAGCAAGGAATGTGCAATCAAAATTTCCCTGGCCTAACAACTGGATCATGTCCATAAGTTGTTTTAGATTTGAAAACGTGTAATATCGTTCAATCACTACCTACTGAATCCCTTGCAATGAGGGAATTATCTCTATAAGTGCCTAGGTCACCGAACACCATACAAGCTTGCATACTCAAATTATCACATGGTTAACCTACCTCAGATAATTATACCTAGCCATAACTAAGACCAGACCGTTAGAGGAGGTAAGTCAAGGTTCATTGTCACACTTTGCCGTCTCATTAAACATGCTTCACTTTGCTAATTATGCGTTAGTCGGCACTTGTTAGAAATACATATAAGTGGCTATGTCGGCGCTATTTGACTTTATTTCCTAGAAGTTACATGTTAATTGCAAAAGCAGAACTGCCATATATGTTTCTACATATGATAGCAGTGTTTGTGTTGTTGTTTTCTAATCTGTATGGTGTTTTTGTGAACTAACGATGTGATCCCACTTTTATTCCTCTACAGTAATAATACAGATTATTAATATATAAATGCAAACTTCTTTGATTCGTCTATACATATAATAAGAATTTAAGTCTATGTAAATAATGTACGTGTCTGTACTTTTTAGCGTTCTGTGAAAGAAATTGTTGCCGATGTCTTCGTATATATAATAAACATATTTCTATCATTTTTAGAAATGTCTGTCTGTTTGTCTGAAATCCTCATCAACAAAAAATATAGAATATCCTCCAGTAAAATTTAATCCTTGTTTCATTGAAATCGGTCCCTTCTATCAAAATTTATTGTAAATTTAATGACGTCGCGACTTAATTTCAAGCGAAAAGTAGATAAGTAAATGGACTTAATGCATTCAAATGATTTTATTATCACTGTTTTTTACATAAGGATCATGCGGATGAAGTTGCGGGCACAGCCAGTTTTAAATAGTATCTTAAAATTCTAGTTTTCACAATTCCTCACTTTAATTTCGACATACAGTTCTAAAACCAATTGACACAAAATCCTATTTTAAAACGTTGAACTGTCTGGTATGTGAAAACTTAGAGGTTTTCATGAGTGTTCGAATTCTTCAACGTCGAGCTCGCATAAGGCTTCAGGAAGCTGAACTGTTTCATTATTAGATTCCAAGTGTTGTTTAAATGTTAGCAATTAATTTAATTCTAAGTTGTCTACATAGTTTAAGTTATTAAATAAAGTATTATGTTAAACGAAAACTATAAAGATCGCGAGTTAGCCTCAACACCCAAGTTAATTTGGATTTCTCTTCTACAGTAACTTACAAACTTTGATAATATTCAAAGAAATATTAATTTATGTTTTTGTTAGGATTTGGAATCTTTATATCACTCTTCTGTCCGTGTCTGTGACTGAACTCTTCCTAAACGGCAGGACAGAATTTGATGACATTCTTGTGTGTTCAGGTGGATGCAAGAATGGTCTAGATTTACAATTAGTACTGGTAGGTGGCGCTGCGGTTGAATCATAGGATTTTTTTTAATTATCAAGGGAGGACAACGTCCGCCGAGGGGCCTGTTGATATATATACATAAAATACTCCGCAAATATACATCAAGTTTAGAGTGATTCAAGGTGGATTTGATTTTCAAAAAGGTCTGACAACGTAAAGAATAATGCTCGAGTGCAGAGGAAATTAATTCTAAGAAACAAAAACACTGATTAATATATGTGGATCATTCAAAACTGTTTTTTTTAGTTCAGATGTTATGCATTTTAGTATAATTTTTATGAGGCACAATGCTCCAGTCGAAAATTAGCACCTGCGGTATATTAGTCATAATTCGTATAGAATTTGCAAGATTTTTGAAAGTTTCTAACTATTCACCATTTTCGAGTTGTCATAAATCATTTGACTTATGCCTAAGGAAAACAAGAAATGGAATATTACAATATAAATCTAATCAAATAGATATAATGATATAATTGCGATTACAGAGAACGATATAAGTTCATAAGATAACTGTTAGTCATTCGGCAAAATAACCATTATGCATTAGGACTTTAATAAAGTCCATCACATATCTATAAAACACTTGAAGTAAGAGTGCTGGCATTGTTGCGTTTCGTTAGGTCAGTGTGAGCGCAGGAGGCCCACCTCCCCTCTCCTCTTCCCCCTCCCATCTTTCCCCTAAACACAGTCTGGCAACACACTTTCGACTCCCCTGGTGTTGTTACTCTTTATGGACGGTGGTGATCACTTAACATCAGGTGACCCACCTGTTCGTTTGCCTGCTATGACATAAAAAAAGCGTCAACCACCAACACACTAATATCCATTAGCATCTAGCGGTTTGACCGGTAGAATATCAATCTGATGTTCGCAGATTCGAACCCCGGAATGTACAAACGATTTTTTTGGAATTCGCCTACATTTACTAATTAAAATTGGTAACACTATCGGCTGACGGTAAAGGAAAATATCGTTAGGAAACCTGAACCTGAGAAATGTTCTTGTAGCACCACCGCATTTCGGAAAATATAGAATTGTAGGCTTCCTAAAAGTTTGAAATCGTCAATACGTCGTGGGCGGGCGTGGTGATAGTGCCCATTCAGGAAGAGACCTATGGCTCTGCAGTGGGACTCTTAAACACTGATGATGATGATTCATTGGCACTAATCAGGTCTACACATAAAGCAAGTATATTGGTTAATAGAAATAGATAGATAATTTCTTTGACACGTTGTCAAGTTAAAAGTATCAAGGACCGGTTATAATTACACCAGGGCTACATAAACCCAGGGTAAATACCTAACAGATCCGTGCTATAAAGGTCGACGCACAGTGGCCGGGTACGCACCGTTAGAGGCGAGTATTTGGGTCGGCGCACGCGCTGTCCGCTACAGTATGCCACGTTGGTCTGTGTCCTAAGTTACAGCCTTAAGCATATTAATAAGCTAATAAATTACATAATTCTTATTAAGTATATTATCTAAGGAAGCCGTTAAGTTTATATGAGTCGTTACATTTTATAAATGAGCTAAACCCAACTTTAACCGTTCCATATTACATGTTCAATTTTTTTTAGATTTCTAGTTTTTTATACACTGAGAACAAAGTTTAAACTTTGCCGTTAATGAAGTTTTTAGTTTTGTTTATGATCTTCATATTTTACATATATACGAAATTTTAAGATCGTGAAAAATAATATAAAAAATTAGGTACGGCTAAAATTGGATTTAAGTCATTTTGAAATGTAACGACTCATATGCCTCTTCTGTTTCTCAACCGATTTCTTTTGTTTTTGACGAATTAATGTTATCAGTAAAAAAATGAAAATAGTTTTTTTCCCATATAATTGATGAGACGAAGCCTTTATTATCCCTACGTCTATAAAGCTTTTTAATAAATTTCAAAAGGCAATGGCGCACCACATAAATTGAGCCTCGCACCATCAAATAGAGTAATCAATCTGATACACGTAACGTAACACGATACACACAAATACACATAGTTTAAAAAAAATCTCAACATCTTATAACTTGCACTATATGACCCGACCAATAATCTAGGATGTTATGTCTGATGTACGTGACATGGGGACGTCTGTGAAGGAATGTTATCGATTATAACGAGCTGGTCGGAATTACGCGATGAATCGATTATTCGGGGCCAGCTATCTAGGGTTTGTTTTTACCGACGGCCCCCGTGTTGTAAACTATCAGTGTATTTTAAAAAATTACACCGTCAACTGTATTCCATCTGTTAAGTAGGGAAAATTTTCATTCCTTTATATAATTCTTCTGTCCGTGTGTATGTGACTGAACTTCTAAACGGCTGGACAGATTACGATGAAATTTGTTGTGTGTGTTCAGGTGGATTAATTATCTCGATATAAACAGTGAGTTAGGCAGTAAACAGGCAGATATTCAAAAGTATTGACGTTAAGTTAGCAATGTATTTCATTATTTGGTCGTATTGTAATAAAATTTTTACTTGTAATATCATTGTATTGTAAAAAGAAAATTCAGTTTAATTTTCTTCTTTAATACATCAGATACAGTTGGTATCTGTGACAGATTAAAGTCCTTTCTTTGTGTTTAAATTCGTTAATTATACTTTGAGAGATAGACTTATATCAAAAGAGTATACATTTAATTATTTACTTACCGTTATGAGAATCTTCTAAGCTTGTTCTCAGTGCTTCTGTAACAACCAGAAATATTAATTAATAAAACAATGATTGTAAACCTGATATAAAACTATATAACATTAGTAATCGTCCGCGACTTGGTCCGCGCGTTAAATTACAATATAAAGTTTAAGAACAATAAGATATAGTTCAGCGCCATATAGTGATGAATAGTAATGAAATGTACTTCATTATAAACCTCTATGGGACAACACTTTATGTAGTGCAACTTTTATGAGGGTCGATCAAACGAAAGTGGAGTTTATCAGAATCAGATATACTAACAACATATAATTGTAAATTATGATATAATTCAATTTCAATGAAAAGTCGATGCGTGATTTCCTGAGAATATTCTGAAATAGAAAAAAATATGATGTAACATACATACACTCTATTTCTTTTAGGTAATTTTATTTTTAGACAACCAACCATCCAGATCATTATTGCGAATGTCGAGTATGTAATATTACAAGTATCTTGAGATAATTGCAGTGTTCTAAGAAGACGGTGGCCTCTTTTTTTTTGTTTTATTGTAACTCGGTAAAATGACTGCACTGTGCCTGATGGTAAGCACAGTACAATCCAAAAACAATGGCGACCACAGAGTGACAACCTATCTATCGCCGGTCGCCGCTGTCACGCCGGCCTGCGAAAAGCTGGATATGCACAGGCTGATTCCGAAACGCAACCCGCAGAAGCGAGCACTATGACGGGCTTTTTCGCCATATACATGGTGGTTGCGACCCAGTCAGGCTGTAAAACCCTACCACCCCGCTTTCGCCATTGCCTCGTTCGTTATTCAGCAGGGTGCACCACGCGCAGGTGAGGTTGGCTTGAATGCCTCAAGTCTTAGATGTTATTCGACACCCCTAACACTCCAAACCTTACCCCTTGTCGAACTTTCCAGGGACTTTTTCTGGCATTTCAGAATTCATGCTCCGTGGTATTATTATTTTCCATCCACTTCACTAATGCACAATAACTGAACGGTATTATGTAAAATGCCACCAATGTTACAAAGTATAAGGTTGAATATTAGAAAATAATGAATTAAATATAAAAGCCATTACATGACAGACTACGATCCCGACAATTCCTTGATGTATGTTAGACTCTTTCTAAGACTTTGATACATATTAGACATTTTCGAACTGACTACGCTATTGACCTGATAGGCCTTTACAGATTCACCGGACTACCACAATAGACAAGAATTATAACAACTCATACAGTAATCCAGAACAATGTTCACTCAACAGAGAAGTAAACGTAGACTGCAAAATTCACAGAGCTGACGCGCACGTTATATCGAAATCAAGAGAACAACTCTATAATATACGCGTGAAATGCAACAAAAAATCAATTTGCACGCTGGAAAAAATACAGTTTCCAATAATCGAGGTCGTGAATGTTCGTGCCATAACCATATTCTCACGGAATAGTCGAGTCATCAATTCAGTAGAATGACATTGAGTTATGGAAAGCGGGCAAGGCCACTGAAAGCACGACACTATGACACAGATACTTGATTCGTACCTATTCATTATACCCATTTACATATTTTAACAACAAAACAAACATATACATATCAGCTACTAAAGTATGAAGTGAAAATACAACTATTTATGAATCTACCGACATTGCTTCGCCAACTATATTGATCAAATTTAAAAGACTTTTTTAATGGTAACCAAGATATAAATCCTTTAATTAAAAGGACCAATCTATCGACTAACTGGTATAATGTACCAATAGGTGGTGGGTGACATACTATTCAGCTTGGGAATTAAATTACATGAATTTATATTTTAATATAACAAAGAAGATTCACTAAGCTGCTATAATGATAATCGTTGGCAGCAGTACTAGTTTCAGGCTATCACACAAATGTCGCAGAAGTTAGGGATAACTAGCCAGATAAGTATTAGAAATTGGGGGGCTGATGTTACTGGCGTCCGCTGGAAGAGTACCTCTCATTCCCCTGCACGTGCTCCCTCAGGTGCTGTTAACAAGGACCAAATATCTGTCCACTGCACTGTTCCACATAAATAAAACTGCAGCGACATATATAATAATCAATAAATCGACGATAATAATAAATGGATAACTGGATAACTATTTAGCCATAACATTAAAATAAACGAGAAAATTCTGTTAGAGATTTTGTAATATGATACTTTATTTCAATGGAGAATTTCAATGTTAACCATTGAAGATATAGTTAGTTACTCATACGTTACATTTATGAGGTGCTATCTTTTGTCCGTAGCTTCGCGCCCGCCTTAATACAGAAATTGATCTATCCAACGGGAATTCTTTTTGGATGAAAGTATCCTAATTAACGCGTGAAAGCGTAACAAACAAACTTTTGTATTTTTAATATTAGTTAGAGTTTAACTTAAAATGAAAATATCAACATCATTTATAGGCTTTCAGCACGAATTCAACAAGTCACGATCAACGCGAGCTGTGAGATATAAAAAAATATTTTCCTAATTAATTTAGCTAGCGGCAGTCGTGACAGCCGAGATAAGGTGTCGGAGTGCTCGTTGACGTGATGGGGTTTAATGATTGGTTTGAAATTTCTTGGAACTATGCTATGTAGTGTACTGCCATTAGAGGAGTTTATGAAAATTGGTTCAATATAGCTTACAGCATCCGATCAATAGACGAACAGTATAGAATTTAAACTGGCGCAAATTCGAAAGGTTTGGCTAGATACGAGTTGAGAAGAATTATCCGACTTTAGTAAATAGTAAAAGATGAGATACAAAGTCCATTGAACGCAGTTCCAGTGTTTTATTTAATAATTATAAATTGATTACTTTCTTTTAACGTCATAATATGGTTGGAGGAAAAGATCTCGAGGGAAGTTATTGAAATTTGTTGCTGTATTCGAATACAGTTCAGGATGTTAAGCTGATCTCAACCTAAACGGAACTTTTACCTTAGCAATAAAAACAATCGGTTACAATGAATATACGAGCCGTGGTAATAAAGTTAAATATCATTTGTCGAGTCAACGAACGTGTTTCGAGTAACGCTTAAAATTTTAATTATATTCAATGATAATATTATTACAGTTCTTCTGTTGAAAGATGACCTTCACAGTAATTTAATCGAAATAAGTAATATAATGTTTTATTTAATTACGTCTGGCTTTACTAGATTTAATATTACTGATATATTTTGAAGAAAATAACGATATATTTGATTTAAAACAGACAAAAGAGAGAAGATTTCAGTCTATACTAGAGAATGTATTCCAAATAATCACTTTATTAACCTCGAAGCGAATGCACAACATAGCCCACGATCCGAGCCGCCATATTGGTTATCCTTAATCTATACAACTACCTACTGTAATCTATAATTAATAAATGTAAATCTATTTACACTAACATAAAACTAGTATTCGTTGTTAAATTAAGCTACAGTAAAAATAATAATTTCAAATTATAGTTTCTAGTCATTTTTTTATTATAGGGGCAAACGAACAGGCGGGTCACCTGATGGTAAGTGATCACCGCCACTAGCAACACCAGGGGAGTCACCAGAGCGTTGCCGGCCTTTTAAAGAAGTGTACTTTACTGACAGATAAATACACGGGTGATTTCTCACGACTTGTGAATAACGTATTTCACTTTTTTTTATTACAAATAACATACAAACATGCTACGTGACAGACAAACAGTTTTGCAGAAAAGTCGGCAACAGTAACGGCCATCAGTCATACATAGTTAAAATTAATGGAATTCATTTCATAGTAGCGACAGTGAGCGGCTCGAGTTAAAGCGTGAAGCGATTAAAATCACAAAAATATGTTACATTATAATAATGTTCTTTAATATACAATATTAAATAAGTTAATAAAACTAAGATAAAACTTTGCACCACCTAGTGGTGAGTTATTAGTAAAACGTATAGCATAAAGAAATCTTCATAAAGCACTATTAGATATGCTAATTTTTGACGACAGATCAAACAGTTTCGAAATTTATCGATCTTGGGCACACAATAATTATTAGAAAAAAAAACGGAATAAAGATCACCGTACAATGACAAAATTTGAAAGGCAAAGCCACCTAAATTTAAATATTTACTAACACCTGTATACTATATTTTAAAGATTTTAATCAAAGTATTCAATGTATTATATAAATATTATTCAATGTTCATTCAGCTCTAACATAATTAAAACATTTTGAGATTTTTTATTTATTTTGGCATAACAAAGTATCCACTTTATATCTAATGGTACACAGTGCTGTCGTGGCTGTTATCCTGGTATATGCTGATCGCGAACCAGTCGGACAAATTTACCATGCTTTGCCACCCGCAAATATATCGTAAATTATATTAATACTTAATTTTAAGATTCAAGCACTATCCTTGCATTAATAAATAGTAATATAATAGTAGATTCGGTACATATCTTTCTTATATTACATTTTATTTTTAAGGTAAATCAATTATCTAAGCTTTTATATATCATATTTTAAGAACATCTAACGAAGGAAAAAAATATTACTCTTTATATAAAAAGTGAATCGAAATAAAAATGGCATTACATGAATCCCTGTCACTTTCCACTGAGTAAACGAAACGGAATTGCATGCAAATATTAAGTCAAATTAACTCTATTTCTCATATTGATAATAGTATTTTTTTTATTAACATAATTAATGTTTCTGGTTATCAGACAATATTGGCAATACCAAACCGGTAATAGATTATAAAGAATAACAAAATGTGTTAAAAAATGGTTAATTAACCTAAATTTGTTTAGAATACTAATTATATTATTTCAACTTATCATTTTTGTACAAGATGCGCTTTTAAAAATATTCTATTCTCAAATTAACTTCCTACAATTTATGAGAGCTCGATGGAATTACCTGATTGTATAGGATATGAAATATAATACTCAGTATCTTAAAATATAAATATACTATAATAATTTAATGTATGTCGGCAAAGACTTTAAAAAGCTGGATTTCGTAAAAAACGATCTTAATACTAGAAACGGTGACAAAACGGTCGTCCCATGTTTCAGACTCAATAAAATCAGTAACAGTTTATTAGGTAATAGTGTTAAGTTTTACACCAAAATCACAGATCATATTACCGATTTACCGTAATGTAAGTTTAAGCCATGTCAAGCGGGTTTTTGTGTCAATAGGCTATTATTATAGAGTGAATCAATATGTGAATGATGTCTGGAATTGAAAGTTGTTTTGACGTTCATAAGTGCCTTTTTAGGGCCTAAATTAAATATAATAGTTTTGAGTTTGAAAAACGAATTAGTTAAATTATTCGAAAAGCGATGATGATGAAGCGATTCACTTAGATTCGCTGTTACGCACACCACACAGTCGGGACAACCGGGCCTCCGGGCCGTTCGTGTTCACGATTCGTCACGCGGATTGACCCACTGCGAACGCGTGCGATTTACTTTTTATTATTACAAAGAGCCGGGAACGAACAGTTAGGCACGTGAGGAACTGTTCCCCGGTCGTTTGTTTCTTTATCATTTTTTTCATTAATTTAATTGGAATTCTATCTTATTTGGTTCGTTTGTTACGCTTTAACATGCGTCCGATTACCCTTCATTGAAACTAGCCTGTATTTATATGACCTGTGACACATATTCTCCATAATCAAAATATAAAAAAATACTAGTGACCCTGACAGAAGTTGTCTTGCCTTGATTAATTACATAACCAAACCTTCCTTATAAATCACTTTATCTATTGGTGAAAACCGCTTGAAAATACTTTCAGTAGTTTGTGAGTTTATCGGGAAAAGATAGACAGACGTGGCAGAGGATTTTGTTTTATAATATATAGTGATAATCACCACAGAGATAAAATTAAAACCGAATTATATTTTAGTACATAGTTTTCATTACTTAATAATCAAGAGTAACCGCTATAATACAACTGCCTTTAAAACTTTTGTTTTGTTATTCGGACTAACAGAAATATTTATTTATTATGGTTATGAATTAACATTTATTGTGATTTTTTTTAGTAAATTAACTTAAATTAGTTGAACAATATACGACTGAATTATCATAAGAAGATTTTTTTATGTCATAGGTGGCAAACGGATTGTTGGGTCACCTGATGTTAAGTGATCACCACCGTCCATAGACACGTGCAACACGAGGGGAGTCGCAAATGCGTTGCCAACCTGTCTTGGGGGAGAAAGGGAGTAAGGAAAGGGGGAAGGCGAAGGGAGATGAGCCTCGGGCGCTCTCGCTGACCTAACAAAATGCAACAATGCAAGCACTGTTACTTCACGTCGGTTTTAGAGAGGGTGGTACTACCCCGGACGAGCTGACACATTCATGCTCAAACCATTCATAGCTTCAACGTAGATCTACCACCTACAAGATTGTAAATAGATCACGGTCTAAATAGAATTTCAGTGAATTTCACGGTGTCTAATATAAAATGGTTTTGTGCGAATGACGTTCGAACCGTGTAATGTTATTCGTTTCAAATTTAAATACAAGTATTATTAGAACTTTTAAAACTGCCATAAAATAGCCTACTTCCGGATGTATTCGCATAGTTTTCGAGTGGTTCTTGTCAGTTCTTTATGCTGATCACATTTTTGCATGCTATGTTAATAGTAAAAAAATAATTATACTTCATTTAAATAAGGTATCGATATGACTTTAGAACGTCTTGTATAAAAAGTAAAGATCATACCAAAACCTCAGTTTAATATCTCTGTAAAATCTTAAAATTGTTTACAGATATCCAGATTCATTGTTATGAATAACAATAGAGAGTCATCCTGACGCGGGAGAAAAACTAATGTAAACAAATAATAGTTAGAACACTATTATTATAATACTAAAACAGCCCAACTCAGATATATTTTAGAGTATCTCGATCAACCTTACACAGATTTTCACCCTCCCTGAGGTAAAGTTTATTAAGCACACCACAGGGTGACCGAGGCCAATTCTATTCTGAACATCGAATCTAATATGAAGAGAAGTAATAGAAATACATATAGGATATTATAAGTTGTAAATATGACCATAGTGTAATTATGTGATAGTGAGTTTGTTAAATTTTTGCCTATAGTACAAATTTTTATTTTCTGATGTCCGCGTCCGTCGTCTTTTCAATTACCCTACGGGCTTACAGTATTTATACCATTCATAAAATAATTCTCATGACACGTTGTAGATTTTTAAACCCTGGCGGTGAAGTTCATACGGCGTTGGACGTTCAATTGCACAAATCCAGTTAAGAGTATGGCATATCTGGGACGATCATAAAGGTCCGGGAGACGTTCCAAATGAAACCAATTACGCGAGCAGCCGGTGAACGCGACGCAAAAACATCGCACGCGCACTATGTAAGCCAGTAGGTTTTGAAATTTGAAGGCGAGAGTTAAAGATGACATTCTTTTGAAAATAAGAGCACTATCTCATAGCACTTGGTACACATATTTTACTGGATTATTCTTTTTATACATACCACTAGCTTCTAGCCGCGACTTCGTTTACGTAGAAAGTGAAAATATGTTTAAAAAATACGTACGTGAACCCCGATTTTGAAAGACTCTTCACTGGTGCTCCGATGCTATTGGTCTTAGCGTGATGATATATAGCCTATAGCCTTCCTCGATAAATGAGCTATCTAACACTGAAAGATTTTTTAATGCGATCCAGTAGTTCCTGAGATTAGCGTATGCAAGTAAACTCTTCAGCTTGACGGTGGTAGCTAGCGGGCGGCGAACTTAGAAAAAACCCTAACACCGTGCTATGGTTTCGTCACGATATTTTCTTTCCTCGAAACCTCTGAGTCAGTCGCAATCAGGCTATCAATTAAGCCAGCATCGCTTTAAAATGAATACTGTTATACATAATATTAACAGTGTGATGTGTAGTTATTAAGAACCTACAATGCAACATAGTTGTTCAATAGTAATTCCCTTCTACCTTAATCGGAACTAGAACGCGTCGCCCGAAACGAAAGTTTATATTTCGAGGACTTTATAACCGCTCTCTTTCCACTTTCACCATTTATTTCTGCTTTATTAAATTGACAATTACTATTACGATTAAAAAAAACGTTTTTTAATACTTTTTATTGTCACAATGTTATTAGGTTTGTGAAAAAAAAAATGTACGTAACTGTATTGCCATTTTGTGCACATATACCGTATTATTACAAAAAAATTAAATACGTGTTGAATACTTGCTTTAAAAAAGTTTAATTATAAAAGAGTATCTTATCATTGTTTACAACGGACATCATTTAAATATCAATATTCTCTCACACTTGTCTCAGTTAACAGTTCTTATTTTATTGTTGTGATTGTTTTTCTATTTGCCGGCGAAAGACGTTTCGTAATAAATTATGAATTTCCTGGATGTAATAGATTTGGAAGAAATAAATAAATGACACGATTTTAGAGATTCACAAGTAAATCATAACTACTACTGTATGACACTATTGGCATTTGTTAATATATTTGACTATTTATTAATCTGTCATTATACTGTTCATTGTATCATATCATATCATATTATACTGTTATGTTATGTATATTATTCTTATAAATTGCTTATTTTAACAATTACACCATTTCCTTTTAATTTAACTGTCACTATAATGATAACCAATTTAATTTGTTTAAGTTTGTCACCAGTTTTAGAACGTACCGTTCGTTTGGGTTGCCACGGTAATAAAAACTCGAAGCATTGTGAAAGAATTATATGTATTTTATATTTTATTCATAATCTTGTATTATTTCGCTCTATATTTTGTAATATTGGTGGTGTTTTACGTAATATAGTTTGGTTATTGTGCTCAACTGAAGTGAATGAGAAATAATACCACAGAGCTTCGATTCTGGTTTGCTACAAGAACTCCGTGGAAAGTTGTAATAAGACATGTTAGTTCGTTGGAATGATCGCTAGAAATTTGTAATATAGTTATAATGGGAACAATAATCTACTAGAAGATTGGTTGCTAACAATAAAATAAATAAATACGAGTACATGTATTCTGCGTTGGCTATTATCAGAAGTCCCTGATTAAAAGATAAAGATGACTAAGGATATGACCACTAACAATGCAGACAGCTATATCAATTCTCATTATTGATATAGTATGATTTCATTTTTAGCCATATCCTTATTTAAGATTTCGTTAAATTGTGGTTAAAAACATTAATCTGCTAGAAATTAAAATACTCTGGTGATAGCATCATCATTAGCGTGTAAGGGACCAACTGCAGGTTTATAGACCTCTTCCTGAAGGAAGGTATGGGCAGTCACCACGTCAGCCCACGACGTATTGGCGATTTCAAACTCCGAGAAAGGTACAGTTCTTTTCCCACATCCGGTGGTACAACAAGAGCATTTCTCGAGTTTAAATTTTATCAAGATGTTTCCTTCACCGTCAGCCGATACTGTTACCGCTTTAAATTAGTAAATATACGCGAATTGGAAAAATTCGTTAATACATGCCGGGGTACGAACCTGAAGTCATCGGATTGATATTCCTCCGGTCAAACCACTCAACTGGTGATATTAAAAGCAAATTTTACAGATTAAATCAAGATAAATAACGTGGTAAATAAATGTATATTAAACAAATAAAAAATACGATAATAGGAACTTTCCACAGTGAGTTGGCAACACTGACACGGTGTGATTAATGTTTACACGGTAAAAGATGTTAATTCATTCGACTCAGCTCACTAATTTCGTCAAATCAGAACGAAATTCGACAGACAGTGATCTATGATGGCACTAATAATCTATATTACATTGAGATATTGTCCTGGTTTTCTTTCACACTCATATGTTACGCGATGACATTCTATTATTTATTGTCAGCCCAACTAGCTATCGTCAGCGACTCTGGCTGTAATTTTTTATCTCATTTGATAGCATTTAATTTCAATTATACTTACTATTACAAGAAGATTTAATTATAGTTTTTAGGTCTCGGCTGAGTGCCTTAAGCGCTCGCCTTAGTAGTCCGGTGAATCTGTTAAGACTTTGCTCAGTCAATAGCGTAGTCAGTTAGAAAAAAAAAGGTTTTAGGATTAGTGGTAAAGAGTACGAACATCAAATCTATCGGCAATAACAGTTTTTTGGGTAATAGTTTTAGGTTTTATAGCACTTTACCGATTTGCCGGATAGTGAGTTCAAGCAGCATGTCAAGTGGGTTTTCATGTCTAAAGGCTATTTATAGGGTGGATTAATACGTAAATGATGGTGACGTCTGAAAATGACGCCCCTCTCTGTGCCACGAAAAACGGATGCAACTATGTTTATAACAATATGTATCATGAAAAGAAAAACCACATCGAGTTTCTTGCCGGTTCTTCTCGATGATTGTGTTGTTTGTCCGAAACGGTGGTAGCTTTGACGTCCATAAGCGCTTTCTCAGGGCCTAAATTGAATATAGTATTGTTGATTTTGATTTCGAAAAAGGTAAATATTATGACGAAGCCACAAAATTATGGTCGGGGTATGTCTAACGCCTGCCAGACTAGTTTACCTACAAACACCTAAAAGTATGTTCCATCAGCTTCACTTGAGAGACATTTCTTTAGGATTGACGTGTGAGATTGTGCTCAAAAGTTAAAATGAATAAAATATAATAATATAATATAATAAATATGTCCTACCTCGGCGGTCGGAGTTCTATTCTTTCACTGAATGCTCCAGTTTATTTATGGTTAGCACGAAGTGATACCAGTTTAGTGTATCACTGAACTGTCAACGCTTTAAAATTAATAAATTGCAAAACACGACATCTCATTAATAAATTTACAATCGCTGACTTTGATAAATGTAGTAAAACTAATTAATTTCCTTAGAAAAGAACGATATCTATACGTCTATCTATCTATCTATAAGTTCAATACTCTTAATCCGTCTGTTTGTACACCGATTTTCTTTTTCTTTCTTTGGGTAATAGTTATAGACATGCTTAGTGTTATAAATAAAAAATTAGCAGCATTTCGTTTTCCTTTTCAAATCATCCAGAAGTCGCAAAGTTTTATTAATAAGTCTCTATTTGTCAAACTATAGGTGATATAGATATATAAGACTAGTTTCTGCCCGCGACTTCGACCGCGTGGAACAATTACTTTGGGCTGACGATAACACGCAGCAGAAGCTCTCGAAAGAAAAAAAATACAACTTTGAAACATTCTTCACGTAGCTCCGCTCCTATTTGTCTTAGCGTGATATATAGCCTCCATCGATAAATGAGCTATTTAACACTGAAAGATTTTTTCCATTCGGACCCAGTAGGTCCTGAGATTAGCATGTTCAAGCAAATAAACTCTTCGGTTTTATAATATTAAGTATAGGTTAATAAGCTCCAAACTTTACCACCGCTTACCGTTTTTCCAGGTTAAATCTTTTATGTTATACATTTTACTATAAGTCAACACTATAGGGCATTTAGCACATCGGCTTGTAGACTATTCAACCGATCATCATGAAAAATTGCATGCACGAATATTTTAACACAGATAATATTTACACAATATCGATTCTGCTGTACAGAATTATTTATAAACAAATAATAAAAAAGCTGACTTTGTTTAATGCTTTCTTAATTTGAGACAACCGGTGTCGGGCGTGTCAGAGTGCCAAATTCAACACTCCGTATTAAAAACCCGTTAGTGTTACCAGATCAGTAGTCCGGTGAAGCTGTTAAGACCTTGCTTGGTAATAGCGTAATAAGTTCGAAAAAAAAAAAAGAAGTTACCAGATCATATTGTCATAGAAATAGGGATCATAAAAAAATCACAATCGGTAAGAAGTCTGTAGCTAACTACTGTTCCGTGTTATGCCATCTTTAGGTTATGACTACTACTAAAAGAAGTTCTCTGCCACGTCTGTCTATTCGCGATAAACCCAAAAACTACTGAACGGATTTTCATGCGATTTTCACAAGTAGAAAAAGTGATTTACGAGGAAAGTTTAGGTATATAATTTGTCACGGTATTTTTATTATCAGGGCGAGACAACACCCGCCGGTCCACCGATTTATTTGTAAATTCCAATGAATCTTTGGCAATCCAGTTAACCTATATTTCTCACATTAGACACTGGCAAAATTGCTTACATAAGTAAATGCTATAATAAAAAAGTAACGATATAACATTGTCGCCTCCTTATACGTAAAATGTGTTACCAAAACTATGCAATATTTTAACATAGAAATACCCGCTGGTAAAAATAGGGCATTAACTTTCTATAAGAATTTTTGGCAGGATTTTAATCTGTAATGTAGTGCCTGTTATATTGTGTTATTTGACTCTATATTCTGTAGTATTATCGGCATTTTACGTAATATAGTTTGGTTATAGTACATAAGTGGATGAAAAATAATATCACGGAGCATGAATTCTGAGATGCCACAAAAATTTCCTGGAAGTCGTACCAAGAGGGCCACCACATTGTTTTTTATATGAAAACTTAGTCGCCTATTTCATAGGTGGTAGAGCCACGCTGAAGCTATTACTGGTTTCAGCATGAATGTTTCGGCTCGTCCGGGGTAGTACCACCCGACCCACAGAAACACCGACGTGAAGTAATAGTGCTTGCATTGTTGCGTTTCGTTCCGCCAGTGAGAGCGCCGGAGACCCACCTCCTTTAAAAGGCCTGCAACGCATATGCAACTCCCCTGGTGTTGTTAGTGTCTACGGATGGCCGTGATCACTTAAAATTAGGTGACCCACCTGTTCGTTTGCCTCCTATGACATAAAAAATATATCGCCTAAGTAGCATACAACTATATAACAATATCAATGACAATAAACTTAACTATTAAAATTATCGGAAGCCACTTGTAATAATTATTATATATTCGACAAATAATCTCTCATCTAAATCAGAGAATTAGTTGCCAAAATAAAAGTTTGCGTACAAAAATAAAGGCATAATATTGCGATATCGGATATTATATCGTTGTTTTTTGCTTCCAAATGCGAGGCCTCGCCGTGGCATTGAACCTATTCACCACATTCTGAAATTTAAACGACGCACCGGATATACGAGTATGTTACTGTGTTTGTGTTTTATTTATATGAGATTTCGTCCATAATGAATTTAAAAATAAACTCCTGACCGTCTGTATGTAGGTGGTAATTTTTTGTTGCGAATTAACACTAGTTCCGTTCGTGCGCAAATGCGACTCGTTTCTGACATTTGATTAAAGTTTTTACATTATTTTATAAAGGTGAAGGTTCTGGAGGTAATAGTAGACTATCAAAATGACACAAGTAATCTTCTTGATATTTTATAAGCTAGTTTAAATTAATCCTCCGAATGAGTCACAGATATTATATCTATGTGTATAATGCAGTGGAAGTGCATGATTCTTATTTATTTATAATACGTTTATAATCTAAGATCTTATTTGGAAGACCTCTATAACATTAAAGTTATTAACAATTATAATGTCGAATTGTAAACAATAAGCTGATAATTATTTATCTTATTAAAAATAAAGAATGAGTTGATATCTTGCTAAATTTCATGCAGACAAAGTCGCGGGTGACAGCTAGTCTAAAATATAATAACCTCAATTACTTTTTATAAGGGTCGCTATCTACCAGTGAAAGTTCCGTGAAAATCGGTCTAACCGTTTTGATGAATATGAATACTAGGCATACAAACGACACGAATATATGTTATAAAAGAATTTATGCAACGATTTTCACTATCGCATGGACAATTTCTTCAAGCGTTTGACTATTTTTTTTATCATAGGATGCAAACGAGTCACCTGATGTGAAGTGATCACCACCGTCCATAGACACTTGCAACACCAGAGGAGTCGCAAGTGTGTAGCCAGCCTGTGTTTGGGGGGAGGGGGGTGGAGGAGAGGGAGAGGGGACGGGGAAGGGAAGTAGGCCTCCGGCGCTCTCACTGACCGAACGAAACACAACAATGCAAGCACTGTTACTTCACGTCGGTTTTCTGTGAGAGGGTAGTACTACCCCGGACGAGCCGACCCATTCATGCTGAAACCAGTAATAGCTTCAGCGTGGCTCTACCACCTTCAAATGTAAAATCTAACCTCATCTAATGTAAAATGACGATGTGGCCTGAGATCGTAAACATGCTCTAAACCTAAAGGACTGGCTCCCAATCGCAGCTGCCGGAACACACCAACAGATGTTTGGCGATTGATGTTCAACTTGAAGGTGGTAGCTAGTCAGGAGGACTTAGTAAAAGCCGTACAAACATGCTATGGTTTCACCACGGTATTTTCCTTGACCGAAAGCTCCGACTCAATTGCTTGTATTCGAACCTACGTCCATCGACGCGTTATTCCAATACGCCATAAAATAAGCCATCATGGATTTAAAAAAAACAGTGTAACAAGAGTTGTACTATGCATAAACAAATACTGAACCTTCAGACACGAAGCTGACATTACACTCATCTTAGAAAAGTCAGTTATATCCGGGGATAAATCTCGCGACCTATCGGCTTAATAGTATACAGGTACACAAAACCTCTCACGCTATGATTATATTCATACAATATTTACCAACACATTAAAAACACGCTCAATAGATGGCGCTTTAGAATATTTCAGGTGGTAGAGCCACGCTGAAGCTACTACTGGTTTTATCGTGAATGTAGTACCACCGTCTCACCGAAAACCGACGTGAAGTAACAGTGCTTGCATTGTTGCGCTTTGTTCGGTCAGTGAGAGCGCCAGAGGCCCACCTCCCCTCCCCTCGCCTAACCTCTCCCCCTTCCCTCCCTTTCCCCAAACACAGGCTGGCAACGCACTTTCGATTCCTCTGGTGTTGTTAGTGTCTATGGACGGTGGTGATCACTTAACATCAGATGATCCAAATGTTCGTTTGCCTGCTATGACATAAAAAAAATAATATATTGATTGTCAATATTTAAATTGCGCTAATGAATTTTTTCTGACCCCAAAAATCCCGTTTTTCGATTCTATCACTATTTTATTCGAGTTACATTTCCGGTTAAAACAAAGAAGATAGAAAGTATCACAGACAAATATGGAAATAGTAAAAACCATGGACACGTTTTTATCAAACGTGTAAATCTCTAGTTTCGTAAAATTAAGGATATCATTTTAAAACTTTAATGACCGCTAATTGACAGCAATTCTTAAAGTGTAAAATCTAAATTAGACGAAGAAATAGCAAGATAAACATGTTTATATGTACGGAAATACGATTTCATTATTCGTATAAATGTGTTAACATGGACGTCCGTTTGTGGATTATATGAATAATAACAAAGTTTTCAAGTGTCAAACGTCCGATTTCCTATATCATTGTATCGCGATACGGAAAGCGTTGAACAAACATTTGTATAGTCCGCGTCAAATTATTTAACTGTTCTGAAGTAGATGCGCAGAACACAAATTTAGGTATCAGAGGGACGTAGATGAGGTGAAAGGGGAACAGGCACGACCGCGCGCGTACCTCGCCTTCTATTGCGCAGACAGTGACACATAAGTCCTGTACTAGTTGCAGTACAGTCGCATTCAGAATAGCTTTGTTGTTTGTTATTAATTAAATGTTATTGCTATTTTTATTGTTTTCTTTTTCTTATTTATATTTGTTATTGTTACAAAACCTATCCACTACGAAAAATAATGTTACTATGGAGGGCGTTCTTTATTCAAAATTATTTATTTATTTAAAATTTGTATTTTATTTACAATAACGGTATTCTAACATGCACAATACCCGCACAATATATGCTTCAAGATATTATATACCACAGATAGAAACACATACTGAATATTGGATCATTCAATTAAAGTACTTGATTACCCAAAACTCTCCAGCTAGGTGATTAAATATTATTTGGATTTAATTATAACTGGCAAATACTTGATTTGGCGAACTATTAAACTCGAGCCTTGTTTATTAATATGTTGTTCGGTTACTATTCTTACCATTTCTAGTTTCTGGTGTTGTTTTTATTACCTCAGTTATGATACAGTTTTTATTGTCTGATCATTTCTAACCTTTGCAAATATTCTATATGTATGTATTCTTCGTACGTATGTATAATATATATTTGCTCAATTTAAATAAAGAGGTTTACGTAAGTTAGCTGTCAAAGCGTTTACAAGATAAAACAATCGAAATCGTATCTTTATTCTACAAAGTCTTCTGAAAGTAGTAACGTGGTCGTTACACTGCCACATTCTTATTATTCAATATAATGAGCAAATGTCTACTTAAGGTTAAAAATGTAATATATTGTACGTATAATATCGAGAGATACATTAATAATGGCAATGTTAAATTACTAAAATAATATTTTAAATTTGTTTTGTATTAACCTCTTGACTGTACTATGCGCAAAGCAGAATCTGTGCCCGCGACTTCGTCTGCGTGGAACTTTATGTAAAAAACAGTGATTAATAATATCATGTGAATGTATTAAGTCTATTTACTTATTTACTTTTCTCTCGTATTGAAGTTGCGTCGTCATTAAAATGTCACTTTCGATAGTCTTATTAATACATTCTATAGTATTCTTATAGTAAAAATAATAAAATTGTGTGTTTTTTAATAAATCCAACGTATTTGTAGTCAGAACACAAATTTTGTAAGATCTCACCTGAGATTGAGAGGAGGTGGAGAGGGTCGAGACAAAACTCACGACATCTCACCAGGGAGAGAGGGAGGAAGAACAAAAAATCCTCAAAAACGTATCACGCAATTAATGGACACCCTTAACTTATTCTATATTTCTTTAAAAATAATTTTGTATATTCATTCACGTACAAAGAGGAAGCGATTATTTTTAAACGGTGACGAAATATTCGATCGTGTAACGTGAATCATGGTTTATACAATCTGAAAATTTGCCAATTTCCACAAACGTGTGAACGAAATACTGTCCGGTGAAGGTCGGCCGTCACGGTTGGGTAATATTGTTTTAGTCGATGTATCCTTGTTTATACCTACTTAATAAATTTTACTCGCTAATGTCTTGTAAACGGTGATATTGTAACTAATAGTTAGTCAAACTACAACGACACTGTCAATGAATTAATTTCAAATCCTACCAAATGATCTGGAAATTTCTGTGAAGGAAAACATCGCGATGAAACCATAGTATGGACACAGAATACACACTACCTACGCTCGGAAACGGTCACACACACTCATGCGTATCGACGAGAGATTTTAAAACGTACTCTATGAACAGCACTACGATAACCGCTTAGAGCCTGTCCAGGTGAGGCGAATTGAGTCGACTCGCGCGTACCCGAGATATTAGAGTAACATAATATATCCCGTCCAGATGGTGCGGCGCGTTTCGCTCGCTCTCGCGCGTAAAACGCATGCTATACGCGCGAGCGTCGCGCGTGTCGAGATACTCAGGCCCCATTGCTGCGTCCAGTACTACGCGCGAGTCAGTGGAGAGTCGACATAGTTGTCAGTCGTCTATTTGTACGACGTATCGCAGCGTATGCGACGTTTCCTAGGGTAGAAACGCGCGTAAAACGCGGTATCTGGACGCAATATATTTTGAAGCGCGCGAGTCGACTCCCGCGTTAAACACCTCATCTCACAGGCTCTAAGGTGTCTCGTCGATGCGCATGTTGTGTAAGTGTGCCGGTACAACGGTTTGTAGGTAGTTTCCGTACTGTCTCTTATATTTATACTGTGGTATGGAGGGTATTTATAATCCCCTTCACATTATATGTGTGTTCTGGTAGCTACACTTTTCCACAGTTCACCTCTAGGTTATACATATATTTACCACTTTAGACCACATCGCTATTTAACATCAGGTGTGATTGTGATGAAACGTGAACATCTATAGAGTATTAGCTGACGGGGCCACGTGTTGCTGTGGCTCAGTGCTTACATGTTGAATTCAATAAATTATAGTTTGCAGGTGGTAGAACCACGCTGAAGCTATTACTGGTTTCAGCATGCTCGTTTGCCTCCTATGATATAAAAAATAAAATACAAGCGCTACAAAATAAACTGGAGTAGAATAAGAAATTTAAAATTAACAAATTAACACGTGGCGCCATCTATGAGATGTCTATAACAGTCGATCCTACAGTTTTCTGTCAAAAAACTAATTTAAATCGCCATCTACTCAAGACTGATGAAACTTACAATTAATAACAATAATCAACATTGACAATCGTTTAATTTCTAATTAAATATTATTGAGGCCATTAATTGAAACATAATAAATTTTATCTCTCAAGTTGGACCAAATTATACATAGATGCCAACTTTCATGAAGACGGTTGAATAGTTTCGGAGTTCATCGTAGACAGACATTATGAAACTGAATTTTTATGTATTTAGATTTTAAAAATACGATGAATTCAGTACTCCCACGTTGACTCCATGAACAGTTATCTTCTCTCAACACTTGCAATATTATTTCCTAGCTTGAGACGTAACCGGTGTCGAAAAACATCTCAAGCATCTATCGTCAGGCATTGATACACACGGCTGAACATCGAGGAGTACTAAAATAAATCTCGAATAATAGTAACGAAATATTTGTTGCGAAACAATAATGATAACTACGTATAATAATATTAACATATTCTTTGTAGATTCAGACTAGCTAAATCCTGGACATCGTATTCATAATGCGACTAACAAAATTTAATGATATTATGAGTCGTTAAATGTCAAAATAATATAAACTAGTGGGCGCCCAGTGGTCGACATTCGACCATAATTCATTGATTTTTTAAAGTTTGAACTTTATTCGGGTTCTTTTGTCAAAGGGTAATACTTCTATTATCAAATTATTATCATGGCTACTCAGTTATTTGCCACTTTTTTAAATTGTATAAACATAAAAAGAGGTTATATAAAGTGGTAAGGCTCTCAGATTCTAAGTAAAGATAATTTTACGAAAATAAAGAAATTTATCGCAACTCATGATATAACTATCAATTAATTATACACGATATCATGGGTAGGTGGTATTTCTGGGTGATATTGAATTAAATGTAGTATGTACATTATAAGGAATGGTGATACACCATGTATCATTGTTTGGAAAAGTAATGGATAAACAGTAAAATCAAATAATGAATCCATAAGAAAGAAGTTTTTAATACCACCGTTAACTTTTGAAAATGAATTCCTTTTTGTTCAAAACTGTAATAAATATAATTGATACATCAAGTTGAACTAAGAATCTAAGTCGTGGAGTACTTTTATGAGCAAATAAATTTTCTTATTTCGATTTTACAAAGTATTTTTGCCTCATTTTTTTATTGAATCATCATTTCAAGTGAATTCACCACAAAAAAAATACTAAACATAAACTTACTTAATATTGACTTTGACTTTGGTAATATTGCTTTACTCTTATGACAACATGAAGCAAAGTGAAAGCAGTCCGGTCACCTAAAATTTTCAATAAGACCAAATAGAATAATCATAATTTCAGTGGTTCCATAAATTTACTATGATAATTATTTAAATTATGAATTTACATATATTATTATAAAATTAACCTACAATTTGACCAGTTGATTTAAAAAGGCATGTAAAGCATGCAACGTCAGTCATGTTAAAAATATTGAAAAGGTAAAAGAGTGACATCCGTCAAAATGTCTTTTCCATTTATATGTGTGTATATGTTGTGTAAAATTCGAGCAGTAGTGTGAGTAACGTATATTTTAATTAATTTAATATACTTGTAATGCATTCTATATAAAAAAATAATATATAAATAGCTTTCTGCACTTCTCCTCCATACAAACTTTAACTATGCCAAATTTCACGTTCATCCGTTCGTCTAATTCCCTTAAAAAGGGATAAAAGTTTTAGCTTCACGTATTAATATATACGATGATAATAATTTTTGTAGGTGGTAGAGCTATGCTGAAACTAAATACTGGTTTCAGCGTGAATGGTTCTGCTCGTCCGGGGAGTACCACCCTCTCACAGAAAACCGACGTGAAGTAAGAGTACTTGCATTGTTGCGTTTCGTTCGGTCAGTAAGAGCGCAAGAGGCTCACCTCCCCTCCCCCCTCCTAACCCCCTCCTCTACCCCTTTCCCCCAACCACAGGCTGGCAACGCACTTGCGATAGCCCTGGTGTTGTTACTGTCTATGGACGGCGGTGATCACTTAACATTCGGTGACCCACCTGTTCGTTTGCCTCCTATGACATAAAAAAAAAACAATTTTAGTCGTTTCGAATATTTTACGTTATTTTTCAAGATTTTCAAATCTTGTATAATATATGTACAATATGAAAATCATAAAAAAACTAAAAACCTTATGAACTGCAAAATTTTAACCTCGATCTCGGTGTATAAAAACTGGAAGTCTTAAAAAAATTAAACATGTTATATGCACGATTACAATGGATTACGAACTCATTTTGAAATGCGACGATATATTTATTGAATTGGGCAACTCGAAATTCACTCAATAGCGTTATTATAAATAATAAGTAATATTAATTTCATATTATTATAATTAATTTTCCATTCAAAATAAATAAATATTTTATTTGCACAGGAAATAAACAAGAAAAAAAAACTGGCCTTCACAGAATGAACGGCAGATGTGAGACGTTTAATTTAATATTAAAATTTATAATTAATAAAAAGTATATAGTTTCGTTAAGGAAATTAGTATATTTTTCTTATTATTTTAATTACAATAATAATTATAGATTACATATATTTATAAATAGAAAACAGGAGAGTCGAGAGCGGTGGCCTAGAATAGGCATAACGGCATAAGCGAGTGTCATGCCGTTTGCAGTGACGGCACCAGGTCGATTTACTGCCACGGCGCACCAGGAGACATTTCACATCAAAATCTTTCATCAATCTTTTCCTCTCATTTTCGCCTATTCGACGCATATTGAGCAGAAACTGAGACTGTCCGTAGAGAATAATAATGTTTATTGCCAAAATTCAAAAATAAACTTTACAGAGGTTGATGTATTATATATTAGAATTGTAATAGAATAGCTCACATATATTATAATCTCATTTCGTTAACCAGCCTCAGGTATATTATGTATGTGTTATGGACCAAAAGAATAACCAGGGCATTATTTATATATACTGCCAGGGCAATATGAATACAACAACAACTTTAATCGGGTTATGTAAAAGCTTTTATTAAATCTCATTATTCACAGTTAGTAATCTCTCATTACGCTGTAAACTTGATTGTATGCTGAATTGGTTAGGTTATGTCAGAACTGCGAGTAAAAAACCAAAAAAATAGCCTAGTTGAATTATTGTATTTCGTATTTAATAAAAATGAATATTTATGTAATAAAATAAATAAACAGTAATTATTTTATGGAACAAACTTGTAATGCTTTGTCTTATCATTATGCCATAGCTGAGTCCTGTCGTAATCTGTTGTTTTAGGCATATAGCTTATACAAAACAATTTCGACATTTCACATCTGCCAGGCGTCTCGTGACGGCTCAATTTTGTATGTATATATATAGACTTTAGATACCAATGTGCATTAAAAACACCATCCAAACAGGCCATTGTACGGTGGTACATGAAAAAAAACCACAAATCATGTTCAATATTCATAACAGCACGCGTATGACAAAGGCAAATAACACGACGAGCTACGCCCAGGTATTAGCAATGCAACGGACGACTCCATTATGCATTCTCGAAGACCATACCCTTTTGAAATGTCCTTGTATTTGGGACAAAATTGTATTTACCATCAAGAAACCAATATCCCTTTTAAAAGAGTATGAGAATTTACGTGCGGACGCGGTAATGTTAAGTTTGTGAATCGGACGCAGAGATTCAAGTATGCACGACAAGTCGATCTTAATAACGGAGTAATTTTGTAGCTAGCTATTGTGACTCGGGTTTGTTTGTTTAATTGATTTTTTTTTAACTCAGGTAAACAATATTGTGAGTTTATGTAAGCTTCTATTTTTATATACGAATCATTAACATTAAATATTATTATATATTGTATACATATTTAAATAATGAATATTTATATGCTTGCGATATCAATCTTCTATATTTCTATATCTATATACATATAATAAGAATGTAAATATAAGGTGTCTGTACTTATTAGACTATTATTTTAAAAAAAATGTTACAGTTGTCTTGGAATTAGTAATAAAATAAATTTCAATAAATTTTAGAAATGTCTGTCTGTTTGTATGAACACGCATCACTGCTAAAGTACTGCGTTCCTGATAAAACCTCACCGAAGAAAACATAAAGCATATCCTCGAGTAACGTTTAGTCCGGGTTTCGTTAAAATCGGTTCACTCTATCAAAAGTTATTGTAATTTTAATGACGACGTGATTTAAGTAGGAAAGAATAGCAGATATGTAAATGGACTTAATACACTCAGATGATTTTTTTTGTCACTGTTTTTTAACATTAAATTCCACGTAAAGAGAGTCGCGGGCACAGCTCGTTATTAAATATGTGCATTTAGTGTAGACCTGTATAATGTTATACAGAATTAAATTATTATAAGGTAAACGAACTCAATTACAATTCTCCGTCCAATTACAAAATTGTAACTAATATTCTTTTACATATATTACTAACATACTGTAATATTATAAAGCACAATAGAGTATTTTTTGTTCCTTTACACGCGCTAATGTCTTGAATTATCGTTCAAAAACGAAAAACTATTTTTGCGTTTTATAGTATATTTAATAACGAAGGTTATAATGTATGTAATATCAGTCTGCGACCGTTAGGAACAGAGTATAATATTAGTAAGAATGTATAATTTTTAAGTGTATTTTTTTGTGAATTTTGTCCGTTATCGAAATCACTGTACTGGGACGTTTGGTGACAAGGCGCTTAAGCGAGAGAAAGATATCTCCGAGAGTAAGGGAGAAAATATCTCCAAGGGAGTGTTGAACCAAGTAGTTTAAACCTTCGCTGACGTTCAGCAAATTATTCAGAACTGAGGGACAATATAGTAAGTATTGGGAATAATTTATTATATTCAAACACGACTTTTGTTTCTTTTACACAAATACTGGAATAGAAGCAAGATTAAATGTTATTGTTAGAAACCTAGAACGAACCTAAATTTTGGATCTTAAGAATTATCTGTCGTCTACCGTACCTCGACTTAATTTCAGTTTTACCTAAATGAATTCAGATGTCTAAAAAACAAATAACTTCAGTTGTATACAACATAATAGATTTATATCTGTTCCTGTATATCCGTATTAAAGTAAATAGTACTTACTGTGAATCTGGTTGTGCTGTCCGTCTGTCTGTCAGTGTCAACTCAAACCTAAGCTCATTAGTATCCCGTTTCCTGGAAGGTAGTCGCATAGTAATGCAAAACCACGTCAAGCTAAAATCGATCCAAACTAACAACAATTTCAATTTAAATTCTATCCACGCGACGAAATCATTTTGGAGTAAATCGAAACCCTTTTCCAAACAAATGTTTTGCATATATTGTTCAAATTATTAAAACATTTTAAAAGTACTTATTATCAAGGATATAAAGGTCCAATTCGTTTAAAATTGAAGAAGTTTTACCTTCAGTAATGAAACAGACTTGAGTTGGTGGTTAGTTTGTACTTTATGCGGTTGGAATTTAAGTCTAGTTTGCATTGGAAGTGTGGATAAGTGAATCGTACGTGCCTAACAGCTGTTGTCTGGATGGAGGCTTTGTTTTACCTCTCCAAGGACGCACAAAGGACTCTTGTCCTTTGCAAACTGCTTAGGCTGAAACAAATGACTCCATTCTTTGAAGGCGTGACTTTTGCAAAGAAATCAATTTGTGTTCAAGATTTCTGTTGAGTTGCTTTTGTTTTTTTTTAAATAATAGAAACGAATTGTATACAACTTAAGTAAAGTAAAGCGTTGAGTGGATATAATTCAATAACTCAAAAATTCAATAATTCAAAAAAAATTGTTATTTTGTATATTACCAAATATAAACAATACAAAATTGAAATTTATTGAAAGAGTCTTTATTATAAAGCCTTTGTTTTAATATATACAATTTTAACGAAATGATTAGGATTAAAAGTAAACTCTCGAGCTTGCTCTAGATGTCTTTTTTTTTCGAACTGACTACGCTATTGACCAAGCAAGGTCTCTTAACAGCTTCACCGGACTACTTCTAGTTTGCAAGCGACCAGCTGTACTATTGTTAGTTGCTATCTAATAACGTTCCTCTTGAAGGTTTAAGATTGAAAAATGTTTACTCGTCTCTTATAAGGCAAGTTAATGGATAATATTCTGTATCTACTAATTTTTGGAAGAGACGCAACTAAGGAGTGAAAGAGCGAGCCGCGGTTTCCCTGTTATATGAGAATTGAAATCGTTACAACCGAATCGAAATTATCCTTGCACAATAAAAACCGTATAAAACGTATTTTGTCACATACTTTATTCTACTGTATCTGTGTATCGTCAATATTTAGATTTTATATCACAATAACACTACTAGTTGTAAGGATAAAATTATTAATATATATACTATATTTTATAGTAGCACGGCCCCAAACAAAATCGGCTGAGTGCCTTAACCGCACGCCTTAGTAGTCCGGTGAAGCTGTTAAGACCTTGCTAGGTCAATAGCGTAGTCAGTTCGAGAAAAAAAAAAAGTAGCACGGCAAAATGACTGCACCATGCCTGATAGTACAGCATAGTACAGTCCAAAAACAATGGCGACCACTGAGCGACACACTATCCATCGCTGGTCGCCGCTGTCATGCCGGCCTGCAAACTCTGACCTAAAAATAGCCAGTTTCGAAGCTTACTTGGAGTTTAATTTTAACAATAAATATACTGCATACATACTTTAGATATACATTTTCTTACCCTAATCTACTCAAATCTAATCTCAGTAGTACATAATGTGAGAATTCCAAAACAATACGTGTAAATTCCGGAAGGCACGCCTCATCGGTCTAACAACCAGTGTTTCTCAACGACCAGTTTACAAAAAGCCATGACTCCCCCAGACAATGCACTACGAGTTAAGTTTTTCTCGGATGGGAGGACGGACGGAGAGGTCTACATGAATTGGGCAGTTGCACCACGCGAGGCAGCCATTTTCTCGCGCGTGATTACGTCCGACCTGTGGGAACATATACAAATAGGATGTGGTAATTTAAAATGACCGTAAAATATATTTTAATGTTATAATTGTATTTCGTTGAACGACGAACATCCTGTTAAGGAGTAAGCAGACTTAATTAAATCTTGCTATAGATTTTAAACTAAAACTTACGTCTTTTTCGTATTTGAACGACGAAACCAAAGCATCGTTATATGTGCTGGACATAAGTGTAACTGTGGTAATGCCAACATTATGTATACATAACATTATGGTTATGCCTCCCTTCCAACTTTTCCAGCAAATTCCAAAGTTGTCAATCGTAATCTATACTAATATTATAAAACTGAAGAGTTTGTTTGCTTGAACGCGCAAATCTCAGGAACTACTGATCCTGTTTGAAAAATTCTTTCAGTGTTAAATAGCTCATTTATCGAGGAAGGCTATAGGCTATATATCAAAACGACCAATAGGAGCGGAGTACCAATCAGAAATGTTTGAAAATCGGGTCTTTTTTAGCGTTACCCCAAAGCCACTATTTCCACGCGGACGAAGTCACGAGTAGAAGCTTGTAAGAAATATACCTACAGTCCAATCCTCAATGGTGATATAAACATGAAGTTATTTGACAGCATTATTTGTAAAAGATGATTATTTTCTAGTTATTTTTCACACTATTTCCCTGATGAGGACAGTCCACAATAAAAATAACGGGCAATAAAGCAGATCATCGGTGTCGTATTACACATTCTGTCACCATTTCTGTCTGGGACCGCACCTTGATAAGGTCGTTGCCTTTAATCTGGCGGTGACAATGCCTGTATTCAATTTTCAAACGATTCTATAAATTTTTAAAGTACATTTTTCCTTGTCGCCAAAAATTTGCGAAGGTCTACGGTCTTTCATAGTATTGTCTAATATTGGAGCGAATTTTACAGTGTGAACAGAATCAAGTTTTTGTTAATTCCACAACTTGATATCATTATAGTAAAACTAAAGATTAATACCGAACATGGTGTCGGTTTTCAACCCAGTTCCATAAGAATATCTCAGTTATCATAACCGCTTCTCACAACTACTGGTTTATTTACGCCGATTCAATTTATACAGAGTTTTCGGAGGGATCTTGGAATCTCATGTAGTAGTTTTTTTATATTTTATTCTTAATTCTGTGTTAATTGGCTCTATATTTTGTAATATTGGTGATGTTTTCGTAATATAATTTAGTAATTGTGCACAAATGAAGAGGATGGGAAAAAATACCACGGAGTAACTATGAACTCTGACTCTTCACAAAAACTCCCTGGAAAATTTTAAGAAGACCGCCACCAGCTTGTTATTTCATTGAAATGATCGCAAGAAACTTTCAATATCATTACCTATTTACCAATGACAGTGATAATCCACTAGAAGATTAATTGTCAAAGGAAAGAATTGGCGTTGTTTGAGTGCTATGTAAGCTTTAGGGGCATTCGTTAACAACATGCTTAGAAATGTATTTATAAAATGGCCATATCAACCTATATTTATTTAAAACCAAGTTCAATAGAACTACAGAGCTAAAGCCATAACAGATTACTGCTCCTGTATTAAAGTACATCAGGTATTAGAACCATTCGCAAGCTTCGAATTAGAATACAGCAGTATTAGCCTTGCTAATTTTCAGAATAAATAAATGTGCCAATGCTGCTTCCGCAGTCAAATCTGCAATGCGATTTAACTTTTTTTTTTTAGCTAAATCGTACATGAAATATGATAGAACAGGAGTGCTCAAACGATCGATCGCTTTTTGACACGATGTCGAGAAAAATTTGCCGATATAGAACTATTCGCAGATTTTGTTTTATTAGGTAGGTAACTAATAACAAAATGTAACGAATAAACAACTAAAATTTATTTGATCCAGAATAACCCTCTCATGACTTTGTTTTATCGTTTCTAGAAGGAGCTACCTACACTTACCTAGGCGACAATCCTGCATTACGCATACTAGCAGCCCTTCAGTGGTGACCTATCGTAGTCTTTACATCACCAGGAGTTCAAGTTAGAGCACCCCTGCGATAGAATTAATGTAACCTTTATATTATTTTGTCTGTATACATGTCGTTGGTCATTGGTCAAGACTTTTCTTTCTCTTTTACTTATGTGTTGTGTATCCCATGTGTATGTACTAGCTTAGAGGTTCTCATACATTTTTTTTTGGGTATTAAAATAATGGCAAAGGGTCAATCGAATCCAGAGAATAAGTAGCCTAGAAATCACTGGAAAATTCCGCAAAAGATGGTTATAGTCAACGATATTATAAGTAAAAAGTAGTTATAATATCATTGGTCATGGTCCAATGCCGATACGATTAAATTTGAGGTGGTTAACCCTCAAACAAACGGTATTTTTATTATATATAATAGATGAGGTAATTACTAATGAAACTCGAAAATCCACAGCGATTTATAAAGTCTAAGTAAATCCGAGTTATTATGAGTCTAATGTGACATAACCGACCGCGGCGACTATTACCTAACATATTAAATATAGTTAGGGACCCGTCGCACTGGTTCCTAGGCATGCGAGGTTACGCCAGTCCATAAGCAATTAGTTCAATACATAAATATTGTTTAATAATAATCGCTTACGTTATCTAACAATCAAGGTTATTGAAAAAATGACACTAGTTGGTTTTTTGTCATAAGAGCAAACAGATATACAAGCCACGTGATAAAGTCTGGTCGATACAACTTATGTTTGTCTATAAGTGACAAAGCGGGTGTCTTTATAATAATCGTATTGCTATCCATCCATCCATCCATCCATCTCTTATATCGTCGCTTGATTGGTGCAGTTTATATGGAACAATGAAAAATGTAAAATTAGTTACTATTTAACAGCACCCGAGGAAGACGTGCAGAGGATTCAGAGGTACACTTCCTGCGGACGCGAATAACATCAGCCCCTATCAGCGGGTGGATGGTAAATAATGACAATTGTGCCCAGTTAAATCATGATAGTCACGTCAGGTTTAATAGATACAATAGCGGCGTTTGTCAATTGTTCCGAGGATAGCCAATGTTTATTCAGCTCCTAAAGCCTTATTGAACAGCATAACAGCAGTTAGTGTCTATGGATTGTAGTTATCTCAATGACCGTTTTTGTGTACTATTCTATGCTTCGAGTTCGAAAATAGAATATATTTTTCATAATCTATAGTTTTTTTGCGTTTGATACGGCATTCGCTCTCTAGAACAGCTGCCGGAACACACCAACAGTTGCTTGGCGACGGACTTCCAATTTAAGGATTGTCGCTAGCGGACGGGGGACTTAGAAAAAAGCCTACGACCCTGCTATGGTTTCATCGCCATGCTTTCCTTCTTCGAAAACTTCGACTTAATTACAAGGATTCTAACTAACTTCCATCGACGTTATCCGAACACGCTTTCGACTAAGCCATCATCGCTTCTTGTCGATTCTTCTTAATAACTGGGTTGTTTTTCACACCGCTTATAGTTTTAACGTTTACCAGCTCCTTCCGGTCACTTTGTCTTAATCTGATAAAAAACACAGAATAAGAGTCCTGAGAGAAGTTAAGCTTGAATGTATCATTTGATAGTCCGTATAACTATACCTTCGAACCAAAACTCAGTAGTGTAAGCACTTTTGCTTTGCGATAGCTTTAGCGATTGCTACAGATAGCACGGTAGTGACACGAAATCAAAACTTCATATATAAAATCTTTGAGACCTTTAGGATTACAGGCTTGTGACGTCATGAATCTGGCAATGACACAAGGACATTAATAAAATTAAATTCAATAACCAAGAGATAAAATGTATGGTATTTTATGACGAATAACAAATTGTCTGCTTTTTTGTTTGTTTGAATACCCTTATTTCTGGAACTATCAATCAAAAAATTTTAAAAATATTTTTGTATTTTATAGTCAATTTACTGATGTAGGTTATAGAGTGACTAACAACACGCTACGACATTCGGGAGTTGAGTAATTCCTACAAAAATGTAAGGCAGAAAATACACTGAGTAAAAATAAAGTAATAGTGCCGGAGGCTGTGGGTATTGCTGAAGGCGAAAGAAATTAATTGTAGATTAAACCACGAGACATATTTAGTACAAAATAAATCTTAAAATGCCCCGAACAAACGATAAACGTCAAATGTGCACGAGCCCTTACAAACGTCCGTACAAACAGATCAACCAAACGACCTTGCCATTACGCAGCACCTCTCACTTAATACGCTGACAGCTATATAAATTGTATGGAATGCGATAAATATATTTAATATCCTATAAAACACAAGGTCGCACGGAGTACGCGACATTTGAGACCGTCGCAACTATTCCAAACGGATAAAATCACACCAAGACTTTACTGATACTAACTACATTTTATAAATCCACGTAACTTTATTTAAAACTCTGGGATTTTTCTTTTAATATTTATGCCTTGTATAAGGTTTATTATTAACTAGCTGTGCCCGCAACTCCGTCTGTGGAACCTAATGTAAAAAAGCAGCGACTAATAAAATCATATGAATAGATGAAGTCAAAATTTCCTTATCTACTTTTCTCTCGTATTTAAGTCGCGTCGTCATTAAAATAACAATAACTTTTCATATAGTGAACCGATTTTAATGAAATCAAGACTAAATGGTACGCGAGGATATGCTTTATGATTTTCCTGACTACAATAACTTTTAAGGTTTTATCTCGAACGCAATACTTTAGCAGTGATGCGTGTTCAAACAAACGATAGATATTTCTAAAAATGATTGAAATGTATTTTATTACTTATTCCAGGACAACAGCAACAATTTTTAGTCACAAAAATCTAAAAAGTACAGACACGTTAGACTTCTATTATACGTATAGACTAGCCTCTGCCCGCGACTTCGCACGCAGCGGAAGCTCGCAAGAGGAGAAAATACCCCGATTTTGAAATATTCTTCATTGGTGCTCCGCACCTATGCGTCTTAGCGTGATGATATATAGCCTATAACATTCCCCGATAAGTGAGCTATATAACACTGAAATAATTTTCCAAAACGGACCAGTAGTTCCTGAGATTACCCCTTACAACGTCACAACGTCATGTCATAAACTCACAAACTTTACCTCTTTATTATAGTAGTATAGAATATCGTAGCGATGATGGCTTAGTTGATGGCGTGTTTGGACACCGCATCGATGGACATAGGTTTGAATCCCAGTAACTAGCTCGGAGTTTACGGTGAAGTGAAACATCGCGATGAAACCATAGCATGGTCGTAGGCTTTTTTCTAAGTCCGCCGTCCGCTAGGAACAATCCTTAAATTGAAAGTCCGTCGCCAAGACACTGTTGGTGTGTACCGGCAGCTGCTCTAGAGAGCCAGTGCCGTATAGATTTGGCGTGTTCCATTTTATACCATCACCATAGCATAGTGATAGCGCTTTTTCTAAGTCCGCCTGGATAGCTACCACCATCGAGTTGCAAATCTATCCCCAAGAAACTATAGGTATGTTTCCGTAGTTGCACTTGAGAACTAGTCCCCCTCTACACACACATCGTCATTTACCATCAAATGAAATTGTTCTCCTCTTTTTTTACTTGTGACGTCACCTGGATAATAATTAACCCAAGGTGAATATCACGCTGTTGAAAGTTTTTTGGGGTGTAAGGGGTGTCAAATAACATCTAAGACTTGAGACACCCAAGCCAACCTCACATGCACGTGGTGCACCCTGCTGGATAACGAACGAGGCAATGGCGAAAGCGGGGTGGTAGGGTTTTATAGCCTAACTGGGTCGCAACCACCATGTATGTGGCGTAAAAGCCCGTCATAGTGATTCGCTTCTGCGGGTCGCGTTTCGAGATCAGCCTGTGCATATCCAGCTTTTCGCAGGCCGGCATGGCAGCGGCGACGGCGATGGATAGTGTGTCACTCGGTAGTCACCATTGTTTTTGGTTTGTACTGTGCTTACCATCAGGCACAGTGCAGTCATTTTGCCGTACTACAATACATAGAAAAAGTTTTTTAAATATAACAGCCAAAATTTTCTTTTACATAATACCAATTTTTTTATCCTTTCGAATTCCAGATATTCAGTCAAAACGTAAATAAAACCCTGGAGTATGGCAAGTTGCATTCATAATTACAATAAAAATGTCATCACAGGAAAACGTACAAAACTGACAGGATGTATATAACAAGAAATGATGTTTACCGGCCGATGCGTCTGGGGGCCAAATATAGAATCACCTGGCGCCGCCCCGTAAACAAATGCGTCTGAATGAATTCGTATAAAGGAAATGGTTCCCGAGAGGAACAACAGATGTTGGGTACACGCCGCCAGTGAATCGGCTTGCACAAAATAATTCATTAATACACAAACTCCCATACCGCCTAACAACGTATTTCGCAAAAGCAAAGTTATAACGAGAATAGAACGATAAAAACATGGATAATTGTGTCGGTATATTTCAAAATGTTCGAAATATAATTTAAATTATTAATTATTTAATTAATAATCCAAATCCTAGATTTCTAAGTCCACACGTGTACAATAAACACACTACCATGTGAAAACTCCCATCAAACGATGGCTTCATAGCATGTCATATGAACAGACAGAAATTCACTCAAAGTAAATTCCATAAAAATTATACATATCTATCATACGAGCACAGACACTCACACTCATTACAACTACACACACACTTATTTAGTTATTCTATGGTATTTGTTTCTTCTTTGTCTTAACTTTAATTCTTAACATGTAATTTCCTCTAAATTTTATAAGCACAAACGCGCCTCCATCAATTAAAGGTAATTTGTAATCAGGGATTTTTTTTTTTCAAACTGACTACGCTATTGGTCTAGCAATGTCTTAACAGCTTCACCGGACTACTAAGGCGAGCGCTTAAGGTACTCAGCCGATTTTATTCGACAACTAGCTCAAGGGTGCCTCAGGTATTAGGCTTCCATGAGACAGGCATCACCTAGTTTGGGGCCATAGTTAAGGCTATATTATTTAAAAGGTTCTAGAAAATAAAGATATTTGTATTAATTGTTCATATATGTTTATTTTTTAAGATTTCCAGTTTTTATACACCGAGAACGAGGTTCAAATTTTGCCGTCCATAAGGTGTTAAGTTTTTTTTTTTATCTTGCTATTTTACATACACGTAATTTAAAGATCTTGAATAACGCAAAATATTAACGAGTCAATTCAAAAACCAGTCGTAATTTATATTGCTTTTATGCTATATTCACTTGCCGGTTCTTCTCGGTGACTATGTTGTTTTCCGAACCGATGATAGTTTTGACATTCATAAGCGCCTTTTTAGGCCCTAAATCGAATAAAGTATTTTTATATCGATTAAATGTACAGTCTTCTCTAAAGTTTTTGCAGTACGTATACGCACATCCATTGATGTTATTATAAAAGTGATGCATAATCTAAATATCGCACTTTGAAGCAGATATCTATTGATATTGTTGCTTCGCTATTGCGAAACACGTAATCAACGTATATATATTTTGTTTAGAATCTATAACATTAGATAACAGTTTTGTTTATTGCATTAAATTAAAAATAATGTCATAGGATGTAATGTTAGAAATAGAATATTGAGTTTTTGGTGGAATCCTAGTATGTCCTGTAGTGGACTTTATATATCATTTATAATCTTGCATTATTTGAATCTATATTTTGTAATATTGATGGCATTTTACGTGATATAGTTCGGTTATTGTGTAAACGAAGTGGATGATAAATAATACCACGGAGTATGGATGCCTCAAATACTCCCTGGAATGTTCTAACAAGGAGGCCACCACGATGTTAGAACCTTGTTAATATCACAAAAACATGACAATGGCAGTAATAATCTATAAGATTAATTGCCAAAAATAAAATTAAGACATTAGATAACAACAAAATACGAGTAAACGAAAGTTCAAGAAGTCGAACTGCAAACACAAACCATAAAACAACTAATATGCATAGATAAATGTCACATTAACCGTAGTTTATGGTGCCCATGTGATTTCGTAACATAACGACCGGCTCAACAAAGAAAGGGATAAAACACAATATTAGCTAAAATACGTGTAAAAGAATTGTTCAAACACGAGTAATTCATAATTAAGCCGTTGTTTATAAAGCCGACCTTAGTGACGCCAAGCTACGTTCACGAGCGGGGTTGCCAGCTGCACCACGAACGTCGGGACGATTAGTTTAAATAGTTTTGAAAAAGCATTCCCACGAAGTATATGCGTGACATGCTAAAGGTTGCATTACACGTTAATTTTGCAATTTTAAAATGGTGTACATTCAATAAAGAAATAAAAGAAATTGTATTTATCGGGGAGCTACAATTGACCTGTGCCAATGCTATTGACTATATCGGGAGAGTTACTAATGACTTGAAACGCCATTGGTTGAAGTTATCGGCTGTTCATGCATCTCGATTATTATTGGCTGTCGAACTCCGGCTGGATGCCTTAAAAAGCGACAGACAACTAGGTACTGGGCATCCTCGCTCAGTCAGTTGGGCTAGTCACATCTACGGATAATTCGTTGTAACTATATTCAGTATCACGTTTCTATTTCGGCTAAAGTTTTATTCGATTGTTCTTAGTAGATTGATCGACCAAATTATAATAATGACGTCACTATGGATGACCTCATACCTTCACATGGACGCCACATTATCGCTGCCCCGACATACTTTAAAAAAAAATCTATACATTTTATTAAATCAAACTAGACAGCTTAACCTTATAACGTTTTGTTAGAGATAACAAAACGTTATAAGGTTAAGCTGTCTAGTTAATCGTAATAAATTGAATTGAATAAGTACAATTCACCAATTAATTATTTTCAAATATTGAATCTTCCAGAAAATTAGAGTTCCGTAGCTGGTAACCCTAGTGACAGGTTGAAGAGGAACAAACAGACGGACAAACAATGCGCCCACCCCATCCGGCGCATTATGATGGGAACAAAACGGAATGATCAACAACAGATAAATGTCCATAGGCGTAAACTGTGTTGTAGACTTACGAAATATAGGTAAAATGTCGTATTTATTACATGCATGTAGAAACTATATAATAAGGGACACTTATCGATATATCAATTAAAACGAAATATACATATACTATCTTTTGCTTGCAATATAGATTTATGTAGATTTCGCGAACAGATTTTTTTTACAGGATAAGATGATTTTTTCTTTATACTTCTGACTACATCTATGCAATTTTCCTAGATGATCGGTTGAGTAGTTGAGTCATCAAAGCGTCACAAACAAACAAACTTAATTTCGCTTTTATGATATTCTTATACCGACCGGTAGTGCCGTTCAAACAGATAATATAAACAGCCTACCAAAGCCTACAGAAAAATTGTAAAGCTCAAAAGATGTACCTAGGGGAGATTCTGCGGGACCCAGTTTGAGAATCCCTGATCTAGCTAATAGTTTTTACTCTTGTATAATTAAGTTAATTTTATACAGGATTTTATACTTCACCTCTGACCCCTTATAGGCGACATAAAAGTTTAAATGCATACATTAATATAACATATGATAAGGGATACCAACAAAAAAATTTACGATCGTTTTATCCAGTCGTAAAAGTTTATAAATACTATTTCTTAAATAGCTACATTTTTATCATTTTACTTTTTACGTAAAGTCGTATAAGTTTGTTAATAGTTTTTTTATCATTTCACCTGGTAACACTAAATTAAGGCGCGTAAACAAATTTTATCCACAGATTAAAACTTTGATTCTGTTAAAAAAGATGGCGGCCGACGCGGTGCGGGGCGGCGTCCGCAAGAATGTACGTTATTTTTACGAACGCAGCATTAAATTTTATAAACGAATGGAAGCCGATCGTAAATGGCCAATCAGTAGTTATTTCGGATACCATCCAATATTGGTTAACGAAGCCAGTGGGCAATTATTAAGAAAATTAAAAATAAACGCGCGCAGCTTCCGATTTGACCGTTACCAGATCACTTTCTAAACAAAATGAATTAAATACCCAGTAGTAGTAACTCGACGTCGATCGGTTCATTAATTTATATCCATTATAATGTTTAATTCGGAATGAGTTCTCGTTTCATTTTACCATTATTGTATATTCCTATTAATTAGGATATTATACATATTTTAAAAAAATCGATTCGTTGTACTTATTCGAATACAACAATAAACTTAAAATTAAGTAATAAAAAAGTAAAGATACAATATCTATATTCAAGAACTAACACTCTCATATTAGATACATAAAAATACCTTTAAATGACTACAAGTACTACAAAGATTGTGAATCTGTAACTAATTTTAGTATCCAAATACATCTTAAAATGCAAGTTGAAGTCTTGAAGCGGTGATATATTTAGATTAGGTTAGATTTTTTTTTATAGTAGCACGGAAAAATGACTGCTCTACGCCTGATGGTAAGCACAGTACAATCCAAAAACAATATCGACAACCGAGTGACACACTATCCATCGCCGGTCGCCACTACCATGCCGGCCTGCAAAAAGCTAGATATGCACAAGCTAATCCCGAAACGCGACCCGCAGATGCGAATCACTATTACGGGCTTTTTCGCCATATACATGGTGGTTGCGACCCAGTCAGGTTGTGAAACCCTACCACCCCGCTTTCGCTATTGCCTCGTTCGTTATTCAGTAGGGTGTAGAGTGTCTGACATCACGTTGAACTGTAATGCTTACCATGAGACATAGTGTAGGCACTTATCGCGTTACTATAAAAATAAATATTTAATTCACATCATTATAATAATCTTCTTAACCAAACTACTTACTTTTTATTTGCCACCAATTTTATAGATTAACTAGCTGTACCCGCGACTTCGTCCACGTGGAACCTGATGTACAAAATAATGACAAATAAAGTCATCTGAACGTATTTAGTCCATTTAGCTTATCTAATTTTCTCTCATACTTAAGTCACAGCGTCATTAAAATTACAATAACTTTTGATAGAGTGGACCGATTTTAATGAAACAAAGACTAAGTTACTTCCGATGCTTTATAGTGTTCTTCTATGAGGATTTATTGTACTTTAGCAGTGATGCGTGTTCATACAAACAGATAGACAGACAGACATTTATAAAAATGATTGAAATGTATTCTATTACTTATTCCTAGACACCGGCAACAATTTTTTTCGCGAAATTCGATAATGTGCGTACACGTTACATTTACATTTTTATTATATGTATAGATAATACTGCACCCGTCGAGTAGGAAACAGTATTACAATTGACTTGTAATTATTTCAATGCTCAAACGAGATGGTTGCAGGGAGTCTGTAGCATCTCAGAATTCATGATTCGTGTTATTATTTCCCATCCAGTTCACATGAATAACTGAACTATATTACGTAAAATATCACCAAAATATAGAGGTAATTAATACAATGTTATGAATAGAATATAAAATCTGCTATACGACAGACTAAAATCCCACCAAATCTCCAAACTGCTTATTTAATCACCGCATAGTAATTGGAACAGAATATAAACTCAATACAACTTACAGTTTAAAATTTCTCCGCTATTCATTTTTATCATAAGCATATATTTGAATTAAAAAACAATGAACTGACAAACGAACGTACATATCTACTTAATGATCAATTAGTGTCGTAATAATCGACTAAAAACATTGAAATCGAGTTATTACCGAAAAATACCGTTAAGGCATAAATAAACCGTTGTAAAATATTCATTTTATTATAACAAGGAGGCTCGTTAACACAATAACTCTGTCACCAGGGTTGCCATGTGCACGAAACACAATGTTTCTTTAAATATTACGTCCATAATATCCACCGGCGTAATTGTCACATCTACCGTTAAAAATGTATTCAAAATCAAAAACACTTTATTCCATTTCGAATCTGCAAGAAACTCGATCTGGTTTACCATTTCATGATATATATATATATATATTATACATAGATAGTTACATTCGGTTTTAGTGGAAGCACAGAGAGGGCTGTCATTTCCAGACGTCACCATCGTTCACATATTGATCCACCCTACAATAGCCTTTACATATTAAAACCAGCTTGACATATATAGGTAGAGTTAAAAATATGAATCTCTATCTTCTAACATAAGCAGAGTAGAAATATATAAATGGTGGAACACAAAAGAAGAGGCGATTGTAACAGCCCCAGACGAGGTCGGATTATTTCGCCACCCCGTAATTTAATTGCCCTTTCGGCTAATTGCCTTAAGCTCTCGTTCAAAAAGCGCGACAAAACTGTTAAACGCTCGTCAAGCCAATAAGTGTATATTTAGTTAGAAATAAAGGAGTGGGGATCAGTTGCGCTCGGATCGTTGATACGTTCACATCAATAAAGATAATTCATAACCATACACGCATTACTAAATCTGTTGTTTAATATATTATTATTGACTAGCTTTTAATCGCGGCTTCGTTTGCTTTAATATATATTTGATCTGTCCCACGGAAACTAGTACTTTTTTATTATGAAAGGAACCTTAAAGTAAAATCCATTTTTTAGGTACACTACTTAGAAAATTAGTCCTTATCCAAAAAAAATATCGCAATATGTTAATTTTATATACATTTATTAAAGTGTTAAGCTGTGATTTTAATAAGCATTACGCGTTCAACGATGTTGTTTCCTTGCCGTGGAGAAGTGGGGCAAGTGCTGTGGTGTGCAGGCATAGGGAAGGAGAAATAATGGATGACATTGTTTACAAAGAAATTTTGTATCGAAAGTATATTTGTGGTTTCAATTGAATTATGTTTTTTTCCTTTGTATATAAAATATATGCTTAAGAAAACAGCGCAGATGAAGAGGCAGGTATCAGCTAGTATAAAATATAGAGATGTTTTGTGAAAACTAACTGTGCTTTAACCCTAAAAAAATCCATACAGTGTCCGATGACTAACAGGCTCGTGAGATTTTACAGGACGGAATGGCCAAAATTGATCGAAACGCTACGAGACGTGGGCGGCGCCATGACACGACCATTCGATAATCTGTTTAAAAGCAATATCTCCTTACCAAAATCGGAATGTAATTCCTTATGATGCAGTTTGAGTCATTCTTATCTGTATAACCACCCAGCGATTCATCTGCATTTGTACTTTTATAAATGACTAGATTTTGCGCGCGGCCTCGTTCGCCTTCATGCAAATTTAAACCTCTCTATCGGAAAAAGTAAATTATTCTGGATGACATTACCCTTTTGTGTAATATGCAAAACTTCATGTTGATCAGTTGAGACATTTCTAGTTACATGAACATTTATATACGTATATAGAATATCAGTGTGCAGGTTCGTAATTATTCTATTCCAAAGCCATTTTTCTGAATATTTGTCGTCTAAAAATTCCATATTTCCAACTTAAACGCAAAGAAAACTATAGGGTACAGCCAAATGTTTAATATGTATATAATTATTTTTGATACACATAGAAGCCTTTTGTTTAATGTAACTTAACATTTGCACTACGGTATTTAGAAAGTAATATATAAGTGAATTAAGTAAACATTTCAAAACAAAGCTCGGAATTTTATGACATTACATAAAATCCCACCCGCATTAAATTACAATGTATAAGACTCGATAACAATAAATTATAGCCTAGAATTATCATCTATAAGCGAGTTATAGTAAAAAATATCATTTATTTTCATTTTCATTGTGATAGGGGGTATAACGGTGTTGTTTTTTTTTTTGATCTCATATTATATTATATTTATTATATATTATATTATATCATATTATATTAATACTATACTATATTAATATTATATATAAGAAAGTTTGTCGGGATGAATGTATGTTTGTACTCTTTCTCTACTTGTTTCTCGGGATAGCTCGAGAGAATTCTATAATGATTTTATACAACTCATAACGATACTAATTGAATCTATTAATAGTATTGAATATAATTTTTTTCTTGATTTTGACATCTAAACATTATTCGTATCTCTTTTTCTTCCTAGCGTTTTCCCGGCCTGGTACCAGGGTCCGCTTATCTCGTATATATTTCTTATTAAATAGAGTATCATGAAGTCCGTCAGATCGTGCCTTAGTAAAATTCGAGTAAAGCCTAATTTAACACTTTCTATAACTTCACTAGCCTTGTACCAATTCATTTTGATGTAAGCGCCACAAAAACATTAAAATTAAAAAGTGAGAAATCCAAAAAATGTGACATAAATATGCATATATAGATAAGCACTCGCCCACGTTCGAGGCGTGAACATGTAAACAGATCCATACGCCCGTCGTGTCATATAATGACCGTGAAATTAATATGATACCAGTCCTACATACGTCTGATATTTTGCATACAATACTGCTTTCTCTAGCCATAAATCATTTCGTATTATACACTTAACACTTTCCTTGTAATCTCGTACTGGTTTCGGTGAGTTATCTGATTTTGGTGTCCGCTTGTTACCATATTGCCGCAGTTTAAATAAATGTTTATACAAAAGTAATAGTAAGAAATTGTTTTATGAATATCGGATATCTATACTATGAAATTCAGTCATGGCGATTAGGTCTAGTGATTTGATCGGTGGATATTCCAATCCGAGTTTCGCAGGTTCGAATCCCGGTATGTACCAACAAATTTGTCAGAATACTGTTTTCTATAAAATGTACAGAATTCCTTCCGGAAGTTTAAATGTATAACAAGTTAACAAAGAGGAAAGTAGAGTGAAACTGATGCATTGTAATAAAGGCGTAACATTTTTTTTTGGACTTTATATTGCTAACGCAACATAATTTAAAATCAAAAGTATTTTATTCAATTTAAGCTATCAACTTTTCGAAAAACAACCCAGTCATCAAGAAGAACCGGCAAGAGACTCGATCAGGATTATCTTGTCATCGACAAACACATTTTTACAAACATAGATATTTAGATTCGTTTTTGGTGGATGCACAGCGATTGGCGTTCTTTACCGACATCACCAGAGGTCGGTTAGGGAGTACTTCACCGTGGCCTCCGCGGCGGCCTGTTTGCTCGCCGGGATCCTACCCTAGGAGCTGAAGGCGGGAGTTTTCGCCGCCGTGTATGAGTTCACGGCGGCAAGAAAGAGAATTGGTGAGCCTCCAACTCCCAGGGAGATAGAAGCAAAAAGGCGATTGGAAGGGGAGCCGCTGGAGCGATGGATGCAAGACCTGGCGGACGCGCGTTACACTATTGACGCCGTCCGCCCGGTCCTCTTGGACTGGTGTAATAGGGAGTGGGGCTTCCTGTCGTTTCGACTGGTGCAGGTACTCAACGGACATAGTTGTTTCGGGTGATACCTGCACCGGATCGCTCGCAGAGAGCCGAACGCCGCATGCCATGAATTCCCATCTCCTCATTACACAGGTCCGGCTGACGAGGGGAGGTAGCTGGAGTGTACTCAGTCTGTCTTGCTATTCGGTAGGAGCCCGGCAGCCAACTACCGCCGGGCGGACCGTTGGTGCGGTATTCAAATATTCAAGATTGATCCCTTGCTGCCCCAACAAATGCAGTATGTCGGTACACCGTAGGGTTTTAGTCCGCGGGAGTCGGACATAACCCATTCTCTCTGCAGATGAATTTTGACAAAACGAACAAACAAATACTCAATAAAATTAATTCGAAGTGACAGACGGTGCACTAACATCGGCCTTTCACCCAAATACCGTGGACAATTTTAAATAAACGAGGCTAAAAACTAATCAGCTTCGAGAAGGACTCCTGTAAAAACTAGAGCGTAAAGCAGATTAAATTGTGTCGACAAGCGCGTTCAAGTCTCGCTTCTCGCTTACAAATCCGATTAATTAACATTTCTAGTGAAAGCAAGGATTGACGAGTCCCATATATCGGTTTTAATCTCCAATGATAGTTTAATTATCACAAAGCTATATGTAACTGTATTTATAAGGTTTCTAGAGAACTATACTGGTTATACCAAAATGAAAGTGGCGTATCACAATTCAGTCTTTTCTGTCAGCAGGGTATAACGACCATTTATTCATAATTGCAGATAATGAAAAATGAATAGCCCAATTCTCTTCCACAAAGTTATATTGGCAGAGCATATATCAGATATTCATGATTTCTTTAACAAAAAAAAAATCCGTAATTCCCAAATACACACGACATTTGAAAGATTTGTTAGTGCACTACTTGAGTTTCCGATAAAGATATATGGGATTTTTTTTTAATTTTTTTTTTGGCCTGTAGACTCTTAGGCCGCACCTTTTTTGCTTTCCGTTTAATTTATTGTTATAATTTTTACTTACTTATTAGCTACTTTAGGATGGATTTTTAATGACATTATTGTCTTTATGGCGATTGTATTTTGATCCTTTATGGCCATTTTTAGTTATTATGCACAATGTCCCGCTCCGGAGCGTCCACGGCCCGATGGATGAACCTACTAACCGCGTCGTCAGTTACTTTGGTATAGTAGACACAGGTGTCGGTGTGTCTGGATATTGATTCCAATATCCAGATATGGGATTAGCATTCCAGTATTTTATGCAATCTATGATTATGATTTTTTTAAATACTTTATACATTTTAGGACCACCATTTGGTATTAGAGGAAGAAGTGGCCTAAGATAATTATATGCTAAACCTAGACTAGCTCCCAAATATATTCCCAGAACACACATATAGACACTGGGTGATAGATCTTAAATTTGATGTTGATAACTAGCGAGTGGACTAATAAACTAAGCCCTGCCCATCACGCTATGGTTTCATGACAAAAGTTTCCTCTACCGAAAACTCACGCTCGGAGCAGTATTCAAAGGTACGTCTTTCGACCCGCTGTCTGAAATAAAGACAGTTTGCTTGAAGATTACATTTATCATTCGAGTCTAACCTTTTTTATATATAGCGTGCCTATACAATTTCTTCCAGAAGAAAGAAATTTAGTATAATATCAGCACGCTATGGATGGTCGTTTAGACACAATTACAATAGTGATGTGAAATTAAACAATAGATGAAGCACCAATTCTTTCCTTTCGACAACAACGAAAACCAAGCCCAAACAACAATATAATTATGTTGATAATATTTTGTATGTGCGAGCTGGATACTTTAAAACGTACAAGACATTATAGGTTAGTATTCTTGGAATGTACAAATAAGTTAATTATGTATATATATATATATATATATATATACTAGCGGACCTGGCGGAAGTTGTCCTGCCTTGATAATAAAAAAAACCCTAAAAGTCAACCGCAACGCCACCTACCGGGTCCAATTGTGAATCTAAACCATTCTCGGATCGACTGAAACACGCACATGAAGTTTTATTAAAATCGGTCCAGCCGTTTAGGAGGAGTTCAGTGACATACACACGCACAGAAGAAATTTATATATAAAGATATATATAGTAGCGAGTCGCATTGATCACATAGCGAATCCGGGCCATCAGATCCCATCACACCCTGTGATTAATACAGCCGACGATAAAGAAATTTGCATATAATTGTATATTACATTTGACATTCGACGAGTGAAAGTTACGGCTTCTTTTAATAATTACGTACGAGAGAATTTATCGAGGTGTAGACAATATGATATATAGAATGCCTTAGGCACAGTAAAGATAAACACAGTCCAATATAAAACCATCAAATTTACCCCGGTTTTATTGTTAACGTTTTCTGCATATCGTTGCTTAACAAATAATACCGTGTAAGTCCATTCGACCCATTTTACAGGACAGTGCAAAAACAGCTTTTTATTGTATTATCTTCATACAATAATTTGTGATTTAAATACTAAGAGGTCATTCAAGTATTACAGAATCAAACTGTCCTAGTAACGAAGCACTATAAGTCCTCCATAGACTCCTTATTTGTAGCCCTTTGATCAATAGGGAATCCAAAACAAATTAAAAAAAAATTTAGGTAGTGATAGGAAAGGGTAAGAGAGATTGCTTATTGTTGCTGACAGGGAGGAGGGGAGCGGTCAGAAATTACAAAAAACCTGCTTACGAATACTTGAATAGCCCCTTACCAACTTAAACCATAAGTCATTTAACATCGAATGAGATTGCGATGAGACGTTAAAACCTATGAAGTATAAAAAAAAATCGTGATAAGGAATCTCTTTCATTTCTAAACTTTATTATTCGAGGAGCTCTTGTTTTTTTGTACAAAATAACAGTTTGTACAGTTTCTTATATACAGTTTCGGTAAAATTAATCGACAACTTTTAATGGTACTCGTAAATACAGTATGGACCAAAAATAACGCCTACCATCGAGAGATAATTAGTTAAAATATCCAATCGAGTCTCCATGACGGGGGCTTTTTTATTTACGGAGTTTTAGAAAACTTTATAAATGACAAGTTTCTCGTTATCTATAATAATACTGTTATAGTCTACTCAGGAAAGTCAATCCGTGTTTATTTTATAACAGTGTTCGACATATAAATGTCCAGTTTACATATATAGCTATATTACTAAGAACATAGTTAAATCTATATTTTATTAGTTGTGCCTACGACTTTGTTCAAGTGAAATGTATAATAATAATTTAATTCCAAAATATTATATGACTTTACATTACAATTATTATTAAGATGCTCATTTTTAAAGCTCTTTGTAAACGTTACACGGTTCAATATTATATATAAATATGTGTTTCAGTATCTGTTTGTAAACAAAAGTGTTTGACTAACCAATGGGAATAAACTTAATATCCCAAAGAACTTATATATAATTAAAGTAATTTAATTCCATTAGGATTTACTTTGTATGTGGCGATTAACAATTCTAGTTTGCACTACGATTACAATTATGATTATCTAGCGGGTCACGCGGACGTTATTCTGCCCTCTATAATTAAAAAACCGCATGAAAATCCGTTCAGTAGTATTTGAGTTTATCGCGCACAGACAGACAAAGACGCGAAAGAGGAATTGGTTTTATACTATTTAATTATTTTTTTATTGTAGCACGGCAAAATGACTGCACTGTGCCTGATGGTAAGCAAAGTACAATCCAAAAACAATGGCGACCACCGAGTGACATACTATCCATCGCCGGTCGCCGCTGTCATGCCGGACTGCGAAAAGCTGGATATGCACAGGCTGATCCCGAAACGCGACCCGCAAAAGCGAATCACTGACAGGCTTTTTTCGCCATATACATGGTGGTTGCGACCCAGTCAGGCTGTAAAATCCTACCACCCCGCTTTCGCCATTACCTCGTTCGTTATTCAGCAGGGTGCACCACGTGCAGGTGAGGTTGGCTTGGGTGTCTCAAGTCTTAGATGTTATTTTACACCCCTTACTTACACCCCTGATTGATTGATTGATGATGATATTACTATGGTTTAAATAAAAGTTATATTTATGATAATAACGTTTTTCTAGTTATTTTTATTAGAATCAGTAACAATATTGTATTTATTACTCAATGCTTATTCCATATTATTCCAAAAAAATACATAAATCTGTTCAGTGGTGTTAAGGTTACAAGAAGTCTAACACAGAGACGTTGCATTTTATAAGATGTATTTGTAAAAATATATTTTGATTTTTGTATTCGTTGTAAATATTTACTTTGAGATCGTATTTCTTTGCGACTTCAGGCAACGAGGTTTGTATTTGATTTAATATTATTATATGTTAGTTTTAATTTAATACCAGACAATTATCAATCCGCCTGCATACCGGCTTTATGATAAGAACTAATATTACCTCTCTAATGTCATGATTGAAGCAAGGACGACGTGTTAGCAAATAGAAAAAAACGATGTAAAAACTAACATGTTAAGTAATAATAGATTTGTAAAGAGCAAAAGGCACATAAGTACCTACACTATCGCATGAAACTACATATTGATTAAATTACATTGATTAATACATGTGATTAAATTAGCTATGGAAATATTATCAAAAATCAAAATTAAAAATACTTTATGCAATTTAGGTCCTTAGAAGGCGCTTATAAACGTCAAAGATACCAACGGTTCGGCAAACAACCCATTCATCGAGAAGAACCAGCAGGAAACTCGATCTGGGTTATATTTTCATGATAAATATTTTTACAAACATAGATAAATTACATTCCTCATTAATTGATGCACTGAGTTACATAATTTCTAGACGTCACCATCATTCACATACTGATCCACCCTTTAATAGCTTTGAATTATAATTCAATCTGAAGAATATTGATTGACGAAAAAAGGCTTTATTAAAGTCAAAACCAAGTCCTTTTATCTATCTAAAAAGGATGCACTATTTTAAAGCTACGTTTGCTGTTCCTGTTGTTATTTTCTCAAACTCGCGTCTGAAAGCAATCAGCACTTCAAAATCAAACTTTAAAGATTCCTACAAAATCTTTGATTTCAAATTTAAATGACAGTCAATTACACGATTCATGTGATAAATTAAAATTTAAAGAATCAATAATAGTTATAAATGATATAAAAATAAATGAACATAACAGGTATACTATAGTCTATACAATAATTCATATAGCTATGTCACAAGAGAAGTCGTTGAAAAAAGTAGTCGACGCGTAAAAGCAGAAAAAACGCAACAATGGAAACCACAGGACCTAATTAAACGCGGTCACGTGTAACAACCATAAAATGTAAATTGAGAGATAAAAGGCATAACATTGTCTCTCTCCGTTTCAATTAAATATTAAATGAATGAGAAGGATAGGTGATAAAGACAATGTAAAAGCCAATCGTACATCCGGTTATGCTTTGGATTTAAATTATATAAGTTAATATTTCTAAGAATTTTAGATGGACAATAATGTCCTTATTGTTCATATTTATCAGGACGAGCGTTCCTCCAGCGGTCGAACTTCGATCATAGAGAAAAAAAAAACTTTTTCCGAAACTTTGATATTAATAACACTAAAGATCGTCAGTAGCTACAAAACAAAGAAGAATAAAGAAAATCGACTGAGAAATAGAGGAGGGAGATGTTGTTAAGCATTTCCCCACTGCCGACTTATATATAAATAAGTCAAAATATTTTTTAAGTAAAACTGTAGTCCAGTATGTAGGTTTTCATTCAAAAATACCGTTGAAACTAGAACTAAATATAATCACAATCAAATATACTCATTTATTTCAATTACAATCTCAAGACGTTTGAAAATTTTCCGCTTTCCTGCAATACCTCTGAGACTACCGTTCTCTCAACCTCATTGGCTACTTGAAGACAATTACGCGTTTAATGACAACACAAATGATTGCATTCGCCTTGACTTAATCATACAATCGTTTACTTAACCATTGTTTAACTGCCTGACACTGTTGAGAATGTTTGAATTACTTTTAACATTATCTCAGAAATTATTACCTTTATAGTTGAACTAAGAGCTATAAGTAATTAAGATGATAAAATGGGAAATCCAATAAATATATATCAAAAGTGTTGATATGATTTCAAGGAAATATATAAAGGTGATAAAACTCGTATATTAGGTATCTTAAAAATTATTGCTAGAAAGTTCATGTTCTTCACTAAGAAGAATGGGTAAGAAGTATTAATTTTTTTTTTGCTTATTACCAAAATATATCGATTAAAATCCTCTTTTCGATGAGAAGAAAACCAACATTTTTACGTCCATACTAACCAGAAGAACAATTTAACTTACAACTCACTTTATAGTTCCTATAGAAGATACTGCAAAATTCAAACAAACACTCAATGGAATATTTGCCTTGGTTACTGTTTAAATAGAAGGCTACTTACGTATTCTGCTTACAATATTAAGTGTTTACATATACAAAAATATGCAGAAATCCTTATCCTTACTAATGTTATAAGCGTCAAAAAAAGGTAGTTTGTAGTCCGGTGAAGCTGTTAAGACCTCGCTTGGTCAAAAGCGTAGTCAGATCGAAAAAAAAAAGTCAAAAAGATTACTACATATTTTCGAGCGATAGCTCAGATAGCTCATATTTTCATGCACACAAGCAACTCCGCGACCAAAAGCTTGTCTTGAATAATAGTAAACCATTTTAAAGAATTCTTCAAAGTACAAGGTACAACAACGCCGGTTGAGTAATTTTAAAATATAGTGAATGAGGGAACTATGACGAGACCTTGAGGTACTCCGCTAATCGAGTCACGATAATCACATAAAAACAAAACATCATACACGTGACAAGATAACTTCCATCTATGAATCCGTTTAGAATCTTGAAACAAATATTTACCTCGACACGAACAAAGCTAAAAATAACAAAACATAATTATCATTAACACTGTCAAAGGCGTTAGTAAAATCCAAGGGTGGGACTGTTTGTTATTGTTCGTGTCATGTTATATTACACAGTTGTATGTCTATTTTCGTTGGTCTAAACACATGTTTCAGCGGCTCCAGAACGAGATGAAACAAAGAAATCGTTAAAGTTGATGAAGACAGTTTTGGTGTTTCGTGCGGTCATTATAAAAATATTTACGTAAGCACTTGTCTCTACGCAACGTGTGCCTTAATTATATCTACCAAATACCTTATTAGGAAATAAAGATTAATTTTATCATTTCAATAAAATGTGTTATTTATGTTAAAACTAATGTCAGACTAAAATTTACATCAGTATTCAATGCAATTAAGAATATTTAGACACTTTCTAAATGTGAAGAAAGATTCATAAAAACCTTACAAAATACAGTAACACAGCTATTGGTATATTATAATAATTTCGTGAATATTAAAAACATATCTCTACCGGTTTTATAATTATCCATTTTTACTAATTGGTTATTTAATTAGTTCTGCAAATTCTTCTATATTTTCTAGAACAACAACTTCACATATTATTATTTATTTATTAAGATTATTATCTACAGCGCGTTCTAAATATCCAAAGCGATGAAGTATACCTTTAAGTTGCATCTCGTTAGTCACACTCCGTTTCAAGTTAGCCATTTTCTATATCATGTTACTTTTGCGTTCAGGTAAAGTTACCCCGAGTGTCTGTTACAATTTCCGTAAAACAGAACTTTCACTGATCTATTCAATAACTATTTGATGGAAGCTATTTCTTTCTCATCAAAATGTTTTGGTCGCTTTATGGAAAACGGATTAACTACGATCGAACTGACTACGCTATTGGCCTTATAAGGCCTTTACAGCTTCACCGGACTAAATTATTAACTATTTCTTGTTTTTTTTTTTAACTGTAATTTTAATATTACTAGTCCTGTTAAAAATACGTAAACCATCTGAAAAGTCCTGTCGCTACCAACAAAGATTTATTATTTACATTTTTTTTAACCAATCTTCCAGTTTTTTACTGTCATTGTCATTCCAGGTTCTAAGAAGATGGTGGCCCCCGTGTTAGAAATTTCCAGGGAGTTTTTACAGTATTTCAGAATTTATGCTACGTGGTATTATTTTCCATCGTCCGATAATCAAACCATCTTACGTTAAAAGCCACCAATATTACAAAATATAGAATCAAATAACACAAGATTATGAATAAAATATAAATGCCACTACGTAACAGACTAAGATTTCACCAAAAACTTCAACAAATAATTATTTAAATCGATTTATTTTTCCTAAAAATTAGTCCTGATATACAATAAAGAATTGGCTATAATATATATTCTAAATCGAATTCTAGAGCAAATCCTCCTTCTAGATTAAGCATGATATCGAGTACATCTTCTCCTACGGGGTCATCCATTAATTAGGTGAAGCATTTTTGATAATTGTTCGAAAAAAAAAATTCATAAAATTTGCCGAAACTCCTCTCTCCGCCATGTGAGATTCGATTACTTAAGAATGTTCGAATAGTAAACTGCAAAAATTCAAAATTACGCTCGTACATTTACATACGTTACCAATGTATATAAATATGATTAATGGTATTAAGGTTGGTATACATCTTATGAGAAATGCGTGGTGTCTTCGCATTTGTCTGTCGAACGAAAGAAATGGCGCAACACATCGCCGAACACAAAGCATTTCACACGTCGTTTGTTTTATGAAACGTGCGATCTTATCAAGATGTTTTTCTTTATAATTGTGCACGTGATAAATCTGTCTACATCTCAAAGATGCACACCAGGATTCGAAGCGCTGTTTTTGATAATAAATATCGTGCGTTTTACATTGAAAACCTGTATTAAATAGAATGATTTATAATAAAAGCTACAATAAGCACATCAGAATTAAAAATTATTAAAAAAACGTTAAATATTAGGTTTAACTTAAGCTAATGAAACTCCCAAAAGAAAAGAAAATGTCCCATATTACAATTATAACTCAAAATCAAATGAAATCAAAATATCCTCTTTTCAATTTAAGCCCTGAGATGGCGCTTATGAACGTCAAAGCTAGCACACCGGTTCGGAAAACAACGCAATCATCGAGAAGAACCGGCAAGAAACTCGATCTGGTTATCTCTTCATGTTATATATTTTTACAAAACAAACAAAAAACATAAATAGTTAACTACTTTAAAGAACATATTTCGTGTCACTTATACTAACAGAAGCTAATAGAAAAAGTTAAATTTGTCTGTTAAAATCATGATTCAAAAAAGTAAATCAATTTTAAAGCACTGGAATCTAAAATCAAAGACACAGAGATCATATAATATCGATTGCCTAATAATGTATTTGAGCAGTGTTAGCAGAAGTACCCACATATAATATCATAATCATCTCCCTACCCTATAGGTAGGGTCAGCACAACATTCTTGTCCTGTTGTGATGTATGATTTGGATTGATTTTTACGATCGGTCGCGTGCCTGACATCAACCCTTCTCAGGGTTAGAGAAAGGAATATAGAATAAATACTCTAGAACCAAGGCATATGATTTTTTCTTCACGATGTTCCATAACAAATGTTATTTGACATTGATTATCAAAACACACGCAACACAACCATGTGCAGCGTATGAGAACATATCTACCGGGTAATAAAATAATAAATGGTAGGGTAATTAAAAATGGTACATCAATTAAAAACGAAACAACAGACACTGAACGCACACTGGTTAAGTAGGTGACCGGCAGAAACATGACAGCCGTTATGTCACCACTTAACTCACTGGTTGTAAATATTGCAAAAGAAATAAGAAATATTTTTGCAACACGTATTATGGAGATCATTCTGATATTAGATGCAATTAGTCGACCTGTCCTTTTTGAAGTGTTAACTTTTTCAGGCGCGTTGAGCGGTATTTTTGGCAGGAGATATTTCTTTTAATTTCGCTACATGACATGCTAGTAAACGTGACCGGCTATATGGCGCTTGCGTCGGACTAGCGACACGTAATATAGCGGCTACACATTCAGATGTTTTCATTAATCGCTATTTTGTACATAAGATTATAAGATTACACGCGGACGAAGTCGCGAGCATCGCTAGTTTAGTATATATAATTCTTCTGTCCGTGTGTATGTATGTGTTTGAACTCCTCCTAAACGGCTGGACGGATTTTGGTGAAATTTTGTGTGAATGTTCCAGTGGTTTAGATTCGACAATTGCTAGGTGGCACTGCGGTTGAATTTTAATTATAAAATATACAATCATTACATATTATAAAACAAAGTCCTCTGCCACGTCTGTTTGTCTTTTCACGATAAAATCAAGAACTACTAAACGGATTTGCATGCGGCTTTTACCAGTGGATAAAGTGATTCTTGAGGAAGGGTTAGGTATATAAATTGTCTAGGGTTTGTTTTATTATCAAGGCAGGACAACGTCCGCCCGGCCTGCTAGTATATTATAAGATATAATGAAATCATAAAATAAACCATTAAAAAAAACAATAAATATTAGTAGGATAAGAGGTATGCATTAACTTATACTTTCTTGCATATCAGTAACATTAAATTGTTTTTTAATATGTTAAAAAATCAATATAACATTAGAATAGACGCGATATTTTTTTTTATTATTGTAGCACGGCAAAATGACTGCACTTTGCCTGATGGTAACCACAGTACAGTCCAAAAACAACGGCGACCACCGAGTGAAACACTATCCATCGCCGGTCGCCGCTCTCATGCCGGCCTGCGAATAGCTGGATATGCACATGCTGATCCCGAAACGGGACCCGCAGAAGCGAATCGCTATGACGGGCTTTTTCGCCATATACATGGTGGTTGCGTAGGCTGTATAACCCTTTTTTTTTTTTTTTAACGTGGGGAAATCCCTTATGAAGGCTGTAAATCCCTACCACCACGCTTTCGCCAATGCCTCGTTCGTTATCACGTGTATCTTTCGTTTCTCTGGGTAAATCATTGGAACGGCTAAACCTATTCTGACAAAACTATTACATATGTAACGATAAAATATAAAATAAATTAATTAAAAGAAGTAAAAAAGTCACAATGTTCAAATTACAATTACATAAATAAAAATACAGCCCCATTATTCCAGATAAAATAGTTCGCACAAAATAAACAAATATTTACGAATTCCTGCACGCAAAAAGATCTTAATTTACATAATAAACCTAATATGATTTCAGAAATTAACACAACAAACGTTTTCACAATAGCCGTCGACAGGTTTTAGTAACGGTGCTGTGTCAAGGAGATTTTAGTACAATATCGATACTTTTTGCGCATTGAGGAATTACGTAAAGAAGTTTACAAGAAATCCATCAACTGGCACAATTACAGCACTGGTAAGGAATGACAGCTGGTTTACTCAACTTAAAAAGATTTGACGGAGCGCATGCATTTAGAATATCATATAGCGTCCCTGCAAGAAGTTTTTGCGCATAATATACGTACAAGGTTACAAATATCTATTGAATTTTGTCTCGCATTAACATACGTGTTTAGTGAAATAGCTCGTCTGATTTTACTGTGCTTATTGCGGTTTTGCTTGTGCTGTCAAATTTTTGATATCGTAAATTGAGATGAACAAAAAGATACAATCACAACCTCAAAATAAATTTAACAATAAATATACTCCTATAAAACCAAGCAGGTAGGTGTTTCGATTATAATATTGTTTTTTATAATAATTCAATAAAAATATAACATGACTATGTTAGAAAAAAAACGAATTCAATTTTTTTACGTCTCTATGCTCGGTAATAACTCTAGCTATTTACATTGCAAATACAGAGTTATTCGACGGTAACTATTGGCCATTAGTATGATAATCTGACCGGTTTAGGGAGAACTATCTTGCAATCGCTAATCGTGACAACGGGCTCACATCTAAAATCGGCCAGCTTACAAAGCAGTACCTATGTTCCAAATACGAAATTTCGAAATTCGACCCACTTCAAACATCCCAGTCTATACGTAGATTTTTCCGCGAACATTCTACGCGCCTCGTAACCGGCGTGGCATAAACTAAGAAAGTACAGTTAAAATAACTTTAAAATACTCACTCGACGAGGGACAGACCGCCGATGCTTAGATTATTATAGTTTTTTTCTTTCTACTACAATCGAAACACTGTTTTACGAACACGTACAGTCCACTGTTATTTTACACAAAAACGTTTTTGTTCACGTAGTATACTCGTTATAATTACTGTTACTTCACAGGTCAGTTCTAAATGCGGTGTACGGTTTGTAATGGCCGGCAGCAAATATCTCTAAATACGTGTACAGCGCGCGAGGAAGCGCGGCGGACTGGCGAAGCGGTGAGTATTAGCTGTGGTCGCAAGCGGAGCGAAACGAAACGTCATCAAGGCGATCTCCAAATCTCATTCCAATGCCTAAATTATAAAATAAAAACATTGGTGCGTATTCTTCACTCAACGCCATAAAGGATAATTGGGGAATTTTTGGCGGGATCTTGGAATGTGTGATAATGAATAGAAATACACACATCAAAAAAGTCTAAGCAACATGCGTGATATTACAAATTTTACCATTTATATTAATTAATTTCTAAGTATTTACTCAAACAAAGTGCGTAAGAGGTAAGTAAACTTTTTTGTTATTGATGACATACTGGCTGGTTGTAAAAAAAAATTTGATTATGTTTTGTTTTTTCATAAAATTTAAATGACTGCGAATTTGTTTGAATTTAAGTGCGTTTTAATTGCTACGTTTAGTCTTGATTTTATAATTTTACCAACCATTTAAATAAATTTAGCGACAAAATTGAATTGTTAGATATTCTCTACGTCATGAAGAGACGTAATTTGATGGCAGATGAAATGCAAAGAGCTTTAGGGATGTTGCAAGCGGGAAGTAATTAATCTCAGGTATTTCGACATTTTGGCATTCATAGAAGTGTTATTTGTCGTCTTTGGCAGCGCTACAATAATACAGGAGAACCCGGAGAACAGCATCCAGGCGGACTTTACAAAATAGTTGTGTTTCACCTTAACTAGAGCTTTTGTCAAGATGTCAGCCTCTAATTCAGTTGAGGATTTATAATTTAAGCTAACTATTTTAAGATCAATACATTCTTGTATAAAATGATGGTGAACATCTATATGCTTAGTTCTACGAAAACTCTCATTCTCTACCATCTTTAGTGTACTTTAATTATCATTATATATTACAATGGTTTGTTGTTGGTATGACTGTTTCCCACGAAAGAGTTCCAATAAAAAATTATGAATTTTGCCTCTTTTACAGCACTACCAAGAGCATAGTACTCCGCTTCTGTACTAGAACAAGCTATATTATGTTGTTTATGACTATACCAATTGACGACACTGTGACCAAATCGGCCCTGATAATAAAAAACCTTAAGTTAGACATATGCTGTCGTTGACTTTTTTGTAGGCATTATCAAGCTCTAGAACTTAATCATAAATCTCTCATCGTTAAGGCAGCGTTTGTTCTGCGACTTACTTTGCAAATCGGACTACCACAAAAAGTTAACATTTTTCGGATTAATATAATATATAGCCTATGACACTCACAAATAACGTGGCTTTATTTGGTAACAGAATTTTCAAAAGAGCGACCACAACCCAACAGCTGAAGGATTTGCTACAATCCCATTGGGAGCGAATACCGCAAGATGACATAAACAGTCTCATTAATTCAATGAATAATCGTTGCCTACAAGTTCTGAATAGCAGAAGAGACCATACTTTGTATTAAATTGTTCTAATCTTTCACAATAAATACATTTTCTTTAGAAATTTCATTTTGTAAGAAAAAAGTTTAGTTTCTACAGTTTATTCTAATATTGTTCATTTCTGTTATTAAAAGAACTTATAAAGACATTATAAAGTTATTTTTACATCATAGAACTCTAAAGATATTATTTTAAACATAAAATACAACGTTATAATGTGAAGAACCATCCTAAAATTTAAACTAGTACATGTTGCTTAGACTTTTTTGATGAGTGTAGATAACAAATAGTGGATTTTATATCTTATTCATAATCTTGTGTTATTAGACTCTGTATTTTGTAATATTATGGTGGTGTTTTACGTAAAAAGTGCTCGCGACTCCGTCCGCGTGAAACTAATGTAAAAAAATGACTAATAGAATCAAATTAATGTATTAATTAATATTTGTTTACTTATCTACTTCTCTGTCGTTTTTAAGTCGCGACGTCATTAAAATTACAATAAGTTTTGATAGAGTGAACCGATTTTAATGAAACCAAGACTAAACGTTACTCGACGATATGCTTGATGATTTTCTTTATGATTACATTCTATCATGAACGTAATACTATTACAGTGATGCGTGTTCATACAAACAGACATACAGACATTTCTAAAAATGATTGGAATGCACTTTATTGCTTATTCCAAGACACGTGTAACATTTTCTTTCACAAACATCTAAAAAGTACCGATAAGTTAGATTTACATTCTTATTATATGTATAGAAGACTAGCTTTAGCTCGCCGCATCGCTTGCGTTTATGAAGATTTGATCTATCCCTCGGGGCCAGAACATTTTTCTGGATGATAGATCTCTTTCCTATATCGTTTTCTGTTCATCTGCCAACGTGTATGCAAAATTTCACTATGATCGGTTGAGTAGTTAAGGAGTGAAAGCGTTACAATCAAAGTCATATTCGCATTTATACTATTCATAAGGGTATATTGTGTTTTAAATTTCTTAGTTTCAAAATAAAAAATACAGAATTTTAAATGCGTAGTGAATTTTATAGATTTTTTTTCTCGAACTGACTACGCTATTGACCCTGCAGGGTCTTTACAGCTTCACCGGACTACTAAGGCGAGCGCTTAAGGCACTCAGCTGATTTGGTTTTTAGGTAACATACATAAGGGCGCATGCGCACCTCGGCTTGGGCTGTTACCTGGAAAAAGTCGCGTCTGTCCTAGCTAACTATTCTAAGCTATTCATACATATATACATTTGTGAACCATACAATCGAAATTGCATGATTCACAAATGAATACGTGTATATCGGA
>MU158900.1:471026-483279 GCA_015888305.1 Antheraea pernyi | reverse complement strand
GGGGAGTCTTTAGTGCGAGAACATTCCTTGGTGGAGTGGTCGCCGAGGCACTTAACGCACCTGGGTTTCAGGAGACAGTTTCGTGCGGAGTGTCCGTACACCTGGCAGTTGTGACACTGCGAGGGCACAGACGTTTTGCGCGGCGGCTCGACGATAACGCCGGAGAGGCCGCAGAGCGATGTGAGATTGAAGATCGCTTTCCCTTGAGGAGTGCGATCGAGGACAACGAGAACCATGTCATATGGAGTCCTGGTGCGCGGAGAGCGCATACGATGAACCTCGCGAACAGCAATCTTCTGTTCTTTGAGGTCGTCGGAAATGTCATAAGTCGGGAGTTCAGAAGGAACCCTACGGATCACAACCCGTAGTTTACGCTCCTCTTCGAGAGAGTGCGTGAAATAACCCCACTGGTTGTCCTGAAGGAAACGAGTGAGGTCACGATGGGCGGTGGACGTGGCTACCTTCACCTGAATACCTACAGCGGTATTCACAGCGGAGGTGTAAGGGATGCCTGCCGTTTCCAGTAGGCTAGAAATTTCAACCCAAGACGATTTGTCTTGGATCGTAACAGGGGGCGGTGGGCGGGGCTTTTTGCCCGAAACTGCGGAACCCGCAGTTTTAGGCAAAGTTGGTCTATAGGGCGCTGTTGTCGTCTTTGGCACTTTCGCGCCATTGACGTTAACGATCTTTTTGGAAGGCAAGTGGCCTTCCGGATCGGACGAGTAAGAATTTTATAGACTTTTAAGTTTTTAAGCTTGGTAAGTATAGTGACATACAATTTTCGAGGGCTGGCGCGACTGCTGCCTCTGCAAAGGACCAAAAGCGGCGCAATTGTACTCTACCCTTGATTCTTACTTATAAACAACACTATATACCTATATATATTTAAGTCGTTTGTAGTCAAATCTTTGAAACTGTGATATCGGAATGTCACATGACATAGTCTTTTCAAGGCACCCATAAAACTTGTGGTCCTACAGTCTTCTGGGAACGTTTGCTTTTAGCAACGACTTGCATAGCCATTACCTATGATTTAAAATTATTTAATTTTACTGATGACTTTTAATTTATATAGATCGATTTTTTTGTTTATAATTTTCGTTATTTTACAACAATAATTACAAGTTTTGTGACACGGGTGTTATATGAACATATGTTTAAAAAAAACGTCTGGCGGTATAACAATTATAAGGGTGTTTTATGGATGTATCATCAGCCTCTAAAAAACCCACTGCAGGGCTATAGGCATGTATGTTCCCGAAGGAAGGTCTGGGCGTACTCAGCACGCCAACCTACGACGTGCTGGCGATTTCAAACAATGAGTAATACAGTTGTACGTTTTCCCACATACATTAGTACTACAAGGTTCAGGTTCAGGTTTCCTCGCGATGGTTTCCTTCACCGTCAACCGATAGTGTTGCCAATTTAAAGTAGTAAATGTATACGAATTCCGAAAAATTCGTCGGTACATCCTGGGGTTCGAACCTGCAGATATTGGATTCCGCACCGGTCTAATCGCTAAACCACCAGAGCTGTATGGTAATGCTTATATGCTCAACCCTTTGGTCGCAACCAGATTGATAGCGATTTCCTTAAAAAAACTACAGATTCGAACTCCACGTTCCTAAAGTTTAAATATTAAATTGCGCATTTTTTTATATGTTAAAGCAATTATTACTGTCAAATAAGACACGTGATGACCCAGGGTGGTTAATTTAGCTCAAGTGGGAAGGAGAAGTTTTTTGATTGAAAAAGGAGTTACTTTGCGAAAATCGATAATTAAATATTATAGTGCACCTTACGTGACGTGATTTGACGTGAAGGACCGAAACACGTAATCGATTGTGGGTATTACACGTTAGTCTGCAATATATGTAGAGCCATGGTGGTAGAGCCACGCTGAAACTATTATTGGTTTCAGCATGAATGGGTCGGCTCGCCCGGGGTAGTACCACCCTCTCATAGAAAACCGACGTGAAGTAACAGTGCTTGCATTGTTGCGTTTCGTTCGGTCAGTGAGAGCGCCGGAGACCCATCTCCCCTCCCCTCTCCTCTCTCCTCTCCTTTTCCCTCCCCTAACCCTTCCCTCCGAAAGATGGCAACACACTTACGACACCTCTGGGGTTGTTAGTGTGCATGGATGGTGGTGATCACTTAACAGCAGGTGACCCACCTGTTCGTTTGCCACCTATGACATAAATATATATATATATATATGTTAATTAACTAAATAACTGTATATTTATAGTTACATACCAACAGTGTCTATCGCTGTCAGGTTCGCCCGTCAACCAAGAGACGCGTTTTAATTTCATTTTATTATTTTAGTTATTAATATTTCGCGCTCTCTCTCTTTATTACTAGTTCAGATGTAACTTTTTCAGTCATTCTTCGGACAAATAAAATCAAATGGTCTTTGTTGCAGTAAGAAATGGTAGGAACCAATCAATTCCAGCGCATGTTCAAAAGTAACATTCACTAATATTATAGAAGAAGCTTCTCCCAATAGTGGGTTGAATTATTAGGATTCCAGAGTAAGGATAACTAGCAAATTATTAACATCGGACTTATGTTAACAACAAGATTACCTTGTAAAGGGAATGGATTCGATTCGGTGGCACTAAGTTACAGGTATTACATAATTATTGTTTTATTAAGTTACTAACTTCTACTAACTTATTTCGGTACTTTCGTATAAAATGCACTGCGCTCGCGGACCGCTGCCGCGGCCGCGTAACTTTATATTTATACGCAAGTCTAACCTAAACCTAACCAAACCGAGACGAAACTGTTTTGTTTTAATTTAAAAATCATCAAGTTGGTAATATACAAAATGTTACTTACGTATTAACGGCAACGTAGTGCGCTCGCCCATCGCTGCCGCGGCCGGCTCGCTCTGCCTTTGTTTCACAAGTCTAACCTTTTTTTTAATATACTGTGATGTTCGTATAATTTGAAACACTACCAACGGTCCTTGACATTATGTAACTTCACCGCAATCGTTTTTATTTTGAAATTAAACAATAAATAGGAGAACAATGTTCAACGATTTATAATTTATAAGAAAAACAATATAAATCCCACTACAGAAGTGCAGTTTCAATATCACATTACAGACAAACTTTTAAATCAGTTTTAAGGTATTAACAATAATGGTTAACTAATTAGACACAACAACAAAAGCATAAAAAACAATATTTTTTTAAGTATTAAAAATTAGTATTGTTATTTACGAAATAGCTACTATCTACAGCCTACCAATAGTTATAATTAATATTTAGTGGCATATCCCTTATTTTCAATAGCAGTACTGCAACGACGTGGCATTGAATTAATCAATTTCATACATTTTTCTAGAGGGATTGAATTCCATGCTTCAACAAATGTTTCATATAGGTCGTTTAGTTTTACGTTTGTTTGAGACTTTCTTTTTAACAATATACCAGAGATTTTCTATCGGATTTAAATCCGGATTATTTGCTGACCAGTCTACAGATTATACGCTGTTCGCTAAGGAAATATTTGACACTATTGACCGTGTGTTTAGTGTCATTGTCATGCTTAAAGATCCAGGTTACAGGCATATGATTGTCCGAGTAGGGAATCGTTGTGTGCTCTTAGATATTTTTGTATTGCCATTGATGCATTGTACCTTCAATCTTCCGAACGGGTCCAACTCCACATCCGGAAAAACACCCTCAAACTTTAATGTTACCGCCACCGTGCTTGACTATACTAATAAAAATAAATATGGTAAATTCCGATGAAAAGCGCTATGTTAGACGTCCTGTAAACAATGCTTTATTTATAATTATGTATTGTATTTATATATAATATATATATATATATATATATATATATTATATATAAATACAATACATAATTATAAATAAAGCATTGTTTACAGGACGTCTAACATAGCGCTTTTCATCGGAATTTACCATATTTATTTTTATTTCATCTGAAAATAACACTTTTTTCCATTCTCGTACCGTTCAATTATCATATTTTTTAGCGAATAATAATCGCTTCTTTCGGCGTTGCTTGGTAAGAAGCGGTACCTTTCGAGAGATTCTTCCAAACAATTTAGCTTCCACTAATCATCGGCGTATCAGTCTTGACGTGAGGTTTCTCGGGTCATCAGGCGAAGAAACTTCATTTTTAATCTGGTCGGAGGCTTTAATTGGGTGTTTTTTAGCAACACGAACGATTAGCGTATCTTCTCGAGAGGTTTTTCTTAGCCGAGCCTTTCTAGTAACATTTTCAACAGTTCCATGTGTTTTATAATGACCAATTGCATTAAAAACTTTCTACATAGAACAGTTTAAATGCTCAGCTATTCTTCTGTACGCCCACTTTTGATCTATATGTAAATTAACAATTATTTGCCTAGTTGACGCGTCACAACTTTTCTTTTTGCGCATTTTGAACAAAATAAAATTCAGATTAAATTTTGAATTGCCGCCAAAATAATAGAAAAAGCCAAGACAGAAATGTTATTCTCCAATTTAAAAAAAAGAACGAGCTAAAGGATGCTTTTTTAAAATGTATCTAATTAGGCGTCCAAAACGTCCAGTAACAGAAAATAAACTCTAAAATGTAAATGTACATGTAAATGTGTAAGACTCATTTCGTAATTAAAAGTAAGATATGTTTTATATTTTATGCATTTAATGAGTTTTTTTATTTGAGTGGCTATATTTTTGCATGATTATTAATTATTGAATGTGTATATTTTTTACGAACTTTTGTACGTTGAAGTTATACTTTCTTTATTCGTGAGAATTGTTTCTACTTATATGACCACCACTGTATATATTTTTTTAATTTGTGTGGGAAAATCCCTTATGGATACGCCACGCTCTCGGAGGATAGAGTGGGTTATGTTTGACTCGCACGGACTAAAACCTCACGGTTTACCGTCCGACCGTATCATTGGGGCGGCAAGGGATCAAACTATGCTAGTCCCCTTGAATAGCCGCCCCAACAATCCGCCCGGCGGAAGGTGACCGCCGGGCTCCTTCCTAATAGGGAGACAGACTGGTTCACAACAGCTGCCTCCCCTCCTCCGCCGAAACTGTGCAATGAGGAGATGTGCTCCCCGGCCCATCCCCTCAGGTTCGGCTACGATGGTGGGAGGAGGCGGGCAAATCCTCCTCCCTCCGGTCCTTTGTTGACGGAGAGGGCTACTCAGAGGGTCATCCTCGCGAAAACTCTCCACCACCTCCATCTGCGAGACTGCGAGATGACGTAGAAGGAGACCACCACTCTCCATACCCCCTCGCTGGCGAGCATAACCGAAACCACACTCGGCAGCGACAAATCTGTTCCTACCACGCAGCATACTCAGACAGACACACGACACAGTGTTTACCCGCATCCCTTTTTGCACACAAAAAGGTTGCAGATCATAATTTCAAAGCCCTCCCATAATAAAGTTTAACTTCAATAATTAAGTGCTATTCAGTTGTGGTCCATGGACCATAAATCGTAGTACAAATAGCTACAACTATATATATTTATTGTATTATTATATTATCTCTTAGTAAATATTTCTGTGTGCTAAAGCCACGGGATCTGTCTTTTTAATTGATATTGTGAGTGTATAATGTATAATTAATTATATAAAGGTTTCCCCAAATATGCTTTAGCACACAGAAATATTTACTAAGAGATAATATAATAATACAATAATAATTATACATTATACACTCACAATATCAATTAAAAAGACAGATCCCGTAGCTCATGACAATGCAAAAATCTAGACGTTCCATTTGACATTTTGTTAATATATTTTATAACGCGCAGTGAGTTGCAGTAAAAAGGTTACTCGCACGTAAACATGAGAATGGAGTTCCTACATCACTCCCCCCCAAGTGCAGGACAAGGATGATGTGAATCTGCGAAGCGAACACGTCTATTACTGCGTGTCCGACCTTGAGTTTGAGTTTTGTCACCCTGCACTGATGATGTTTTAGTTACTGATGGTGTATAGTTATCTAATTTTGTTTCTTGTGTCAGTATGTAGGCCGGCTTCAATCTGTCAATAGATACTGATACAATTTTATTTTTGATATTTATTTTATATACCTTCGGTCCTCTCTGAAGCACCCTGTAAGGGCCTGTGTAAGCTGGCTGAAGGGAGCCACGTACTGTATCATCCCGAATAAAAACGTGGTCGCATGTTTTTAAATCTTTGAATACAAATACTTTTTCTTTACTGTGACGTGACGCAGGAACGGGTCTCAAATGTTCTGCAAAATGACGCATACGGGCGGAAAAGTCAGCCATATCAGTTGTTCCGCTTGACGAACGTTCAAAAAATTCTCCAGGTAATCTTAGAGATTCACCATATACAATTTCGGCGGGAGATGTTTGCAGGTCAACTTTATAGGCGCTTCTTATGCCCAGTAGAACAAAAGGTAAGCATTCTGTCCAGTGATTCGATGCGTGGCACATAATTGAAGCTTTTAATTGACGATGAAATCTTTCCACCATACCATTGCATTTTGGGTGATATGCAGTTGTTCGTTTGTGATTAAATGCGCATATTTTTGATAATTGCTGAAACAAGGCAGATTCAAACTGTCGGCCTCTGTCGGTGATTATATCAATTGGACTACCAAATCTGGCAATCCAACCTGAAAAAAGCGCTTTTGCCACTGTCTCGGCTGTAATATCCATAATTGGTATGACTTCTGGCCATCGTGAAAAGCGATCGATAGCTGTTAAACAGTATCGATATCCTTGCGATACTGGTAGAGGTCCGATCATATCAATATGAATTTGTTGAAATCTAGCACGTGGTAAATCAAATGTATCTAATGGTGCCGATACGTGTCGACTTACTTTAGTGCGTTGGCATTGAAGACATGTCCTGGCCCATTCTCTACAATCTTTTCGTATGCCTGGCCAAACAAACCGTTGTGATATTAATTTCACCGTTGCGTTGACACCTGGATGGCTAAGTGAATGTAAACCATTAAATACTTTTTTTCTCCATTCCTTTGTAATAAAGGGTCTGGATGTAGGTGTACTGATATCGCAGTACAAAAATCGATGACATCCCGGTAATTCGAATTTATGTAAACGAAGTGACGAACCTTCTTTAAGTATATTTTGTAATTCTTGGTCAGAATACTGAGATTCAGCTAAATCTTCCATTTGAATTGGTATTTCAAGTTCATCTATTCGGGATAACGTGTCAGCAACGATGTTATTTTTCCCAGATATATGCCTGATGTCGGTCGTGAATTGGGAAATAAAATCCAGGTGTCTGTATTGCCTGGGTGAACAATTGCGTTTCTTTTCATGGAAAGCGAAGCTGATTGGTTTATGATCCGTGTAAATGACAAAGTGTCTGGCCTCCAGCATGTGTCGAAAGTATTTAATGGCTTCATAAATTGCAAGAAGTTCGCGATCGTATGGTGAATATTTCTGTTGTGCTGGAGTCAATTTATGCGAAAAGAAGGCTAAAGGTTGCCACCTGCTATTTTTAAATTGCTGTAAAACGGCCCCAATTGCTGAATCCGAGGCATCGGTTACTAATGCAAGGTTAGCTTTACAATCTGGGTGAGCTAATAACGTTGCATTGCATAAGCTTTCCTTACTCTCGTTGAAAGCCTCGAGTGTGTCTCCCTTTAGAGTGATTGGTTGTGAATTTTTGACCGTACCCGCTAATAAGGCGTTTAGTGGTGCTTGTATTCGTGCGGCGTGGGGTATAAAACGTCGGTAAAAGTTTAACATTCCCATAAATCTACGCAACTGTTTGATATTAGCAGGAAGAGGAAAATCTTTGATAGCTTTCACTTTAGCATCAAGAGGTTTCGTACCACTCGCTGATATCTGGTAACCTAAGAATGTTACCTGGTTGGCTCCGAATACACACTTTGAGATGTTGATCACTAATCCATAACGTTGTAATCTGCAAAAAACTTCTCGTAAATGCTTTTCATGCAAGGTCTCATTTTCTGAAAAAATTAAAAAATCGTCGAGGTATGTATAGCAGAAATCTAAACCTCTAGTAATTTCATCGACAAATCTTTGAAAAGTTTGTCCGGCATTCCGAAGACCGAAGGTCATATATGGGAATTCAAATAGTCCGAAAGGAGTTGTAATTGCCGTTTTTGGAATATCTTTTTCACATACAGGTATTTGGTTGTAAGCCTTAACTAGATCTATTGTGCTGAATATTTTGCAGCCTGTTATATTATGTGTGCAATCATGAATGTGTTTAATAGGATACCTATCTGGGATGGTTCTAGCGTTAAGCATCCGATAGTCACCGCATGGGCGCCACCCATTATCTTTTTTAGGGGCTAGGTGCAGTGGTGATGACCACGCACTTTCGGATGGTCGTGCTGTTCCACTTGCTAACATCTCCTCAAACTCCTGTTTAGCTATTTTTAATTTATCTGGAGCGAGACGACGTGGTGCACTCCATATTGGAGGGCCAGGTGTTGTACGTATGTGATGTACTGTAGAATGTGTGATCGTACGATTTACACCGGGTGGTCGAGTGATTTCAGGAAACTCTAATAAAATTTTGTGGTATTTCGTATTGTCTAAAGGGATTTTAATAGAATGTATGTTTGCAGAGTCATAAACTAATGAAGCAACAGCTGATAACGTTGTAATGTTATCTAACAATCTCTTATTACGGCAATCTACTACTAATTGATAGTATGCTAAAAAATCAATACCAATAATAGCTTTGGTGACGTCTGCCACAACAAAACGCCAGGTGAAACTTCTACGAAGTCCAAAATCTAATTTAAGACTAATGTGACCGTAGGTGTTGATTATAGAACCATTAGCTGCTCGGAGTTGGTAGTCGGTTTTGTTAGGTTTCTCTTTTAGTAAAAACCGAGGGTAAACACAAAGATCGCTACCAGTGTCCACTAAAAAATGAATTTTTGATGTGCGATCTGCGATGAATAGACGACCTGTTGTACTTGGGCAATTATCGGCCGCCATTATTAATTGCCCTTGTAGTTTTCCATCTGATAATCACAAGGCTTTGAACAACGTGTGGCTTTTCTACCAAATTTCATGTGGTACCAGCATACTGGATATCTTTGGTAACTAGAGTTCAGTCGAGTTGGTGGAGACTGGGATTTGGATATATTTCTTGTACGAGAACGCGCGCACCGGGTCTGCTGTAATGTTAGTTGTAGTACTTGGTCGCGCAATGAAGCTACTTCCTTTAAAATATCATCTAATCTGCTTTCTTGACTACTTGAGGCTACATGGTTCTCCGTTGAAGTAACATCTAGGATGCGATCTGCAATGTCTGCTAAAGTTTCTAACGAAGCAGTGGGTTGAGCTGCAAGTACTACCTGTACATTGTAAGGAAGTCTATCAATCCAGATAGTTCTCAAAAAATCATGTGGTATTCCAGGGCCTGCTAGTCCTTGCAAATGTCTCAGAAATTGAGATGGCTTACGGTTTCCAAATTCTTCGTGAACAAGCAGCTGCCTGATTTTTCTTTCCTGAGAATCACTTACTCTACGGATTAGTTCCGTTTTCAATTTTTCGTACTGATTGGACTTAGGTGGGTTTGTAATAACGTCTTTAATTTCTCGAGCGAACTGATGATCCAATTGGCCAATCACGTAGTTAAATTTCGTATTATCGTTAGATATGCCGGAGATGGAGAACTGTGCTTCTACTTGAGCGAACCATATTTCGGGTTCTTCTGGCCAGAAAGGAGGAATTTTTATACCTACTTTAAATAATTCAGGTGCAGTTTCTTCCGAGTGTTGCGTAGTGTATTTTGATAAATCATTTTTTTCATTGGTCGACATATTTTCGTGTTCTAGTTCGGGGTCACCAGTTTGGGGAAACCTTTATATAATTAATTATACATTATACACTCACAATATCAATTAAAAAGACAGATCCCGTAGCTCATGACAATGCAAAAATCTAGACGTTCCATTTGACATTTTGTTAATATATTTTATAACGCGCAGTGAGTTTCAGTAAAAAGGTTACTCGCACGTAAACATGAGAATGGAGTTCCTACACATAAAATATAAATTTTTATGTGTAACACATCCGATTGTGACTTGTGATCAATTTGATGGGCACGTACTTAAAAGTAACTCCCATAATTGCAAAGTTTACCTTTATTTTACCCAGTCATTAGTACATCTAACACGTCAATATAATAAAACTAGCAGCTACCCTCGACTACGTCTGCATTCGTATCTTTAAATAACTTTTGCACTTGACTTTTCTCGTGCTAAAGTATATTATACCTATTCCTATACCTAGGTGTAAGGGGTGTCGAATAACATCATAAGACTTGAGACACCCAAGCCAACCTCACCTGCACGTGGTGCACGCTGCTGAATAACGAACGAGGCAATGGCGAAAGCGGGGTGGTACTGGGTCGTAACCACCGTGTATATGGCGGAAAAGCCCGTCATAATGATTCTCTTCTGCGGGTCGCGTTTCGGGATCAGCCTGTGCATATCCAGCTTTTCGCAGGCCTGCATGACAGCGGCGACCAGCAATGGATGAATAGTGTGTCACTCGATGATCGCCATTGTTTTTGGATTGTACTGTGCTTACCATCAGGCATAGTGCAGTCATTTTGCCGTGCTACAATAAAAAAAAAATTACTTATACGTACTACAATCGAACTTTTTAAATTAAAAATCAATTCAAACTACAATATTAGCAGATTAACTATAAAACACTGTATGGTCTTTATTATTTAACTATATCTTATATCTACTACAATATTATCTGTGTATATACATATGTGGCTTAATGCAAGTCATGCTTACTTTGAACTCTTAGAAATCATGCTGATGTGTATAAAATTATCTAACAAATATAATGGTAGCGATACAAGTAAAAACAGTGGTATTGAAAGATATTTAAATTGATAAAGTAATAAAATCAAAATAATACAATAATTTATTTCAACTATTACGTACATGTTCAACCTCAATGTCTTGCCTATAAATGGAGTTATGTTTCATTTAATAACGCTTATTACTAAAAGACACAAAAATCCATAGCTTTATATTTTCTACAGATTACTAAAAACCTTTTTAAAATTTTCTAACAATTATGAGAATGCAAAATAAAAATTACCAAATATGAATAATTTTCAATCTATATGTAACTAATACCATAACTGTGCTGATAGATGGCGTTAAAACACGTTTGACTGTACCGACATATGACATAACCAATTTTACTCCAAAACATTAAATATTTATTTATGTGAATCTAGTTAGCGTTAGTGATTAAATAAGAATAGATTATTTGAACTCGTAATTCGCGAATATGAGAGATATAACGTAGTCGTAAATATACGAAGTTTTAACACTTGTTGTGCTCGTTATCAATAAACCACTGGTTAATAATTATGAAAATCAGTCGGAAATGTGGAGAAATTAATGATAATGAATTACTTTAACTCCTTTCGTTACATCCTTATTAATATTATAAAATAGCTTCAGCCCGCTACTTTGTCAGCGTGAAATAGTTACTTTGGGTTAAAATTAACTCGCGATTTCGTTTACGTATATGGTGATAATTGTTAACGTCTACGTCCGGTACCGTGACACACCCGAGTGACACACCCGAGAGGCGAGACTACAACGCCACCCGGGGGACCACTATTGACCTGCGATACCGCGCTATTGACTCTATCGGGGTGTTACTACTGACCTCGAACGCTATTGGTGGAAGTTATCGGCTGTTCATTATTCATTCCGGTGTGAGGCTACATTGGTGATATATAAAGGGCAAGATGTCGCTGATCTGGGCGCACTCCTATGTGGAAGTTATTGTAAGGCGAAGCTCTGGCCAAATAAATAGTGACAGTATCTACGAAGTATTTATTGCCAATCCTGACTGCATCGACGCTATACGAGATGAGTGTAACATAATATTTAAATAAATATACGTACTGTTATACGGGATTCTAAAATCCCTTTTTAAAAAAAAGATTTATTCACTTGATATAATATATTTATTATTTGACAAAGATTTGTTCACTTAATTATTAATACTTATTATTTAACACTGAAAAATAATTATGAGGATTATGAGTGTTATGGACCGAGTCTGGGAATAAACTGCCGGGTGGTATCGAGGACCGTGAGAGGACTCGGAAAGTGCTGACGTTAGGTACTGGGAAAGGTGCTAGTTAGGAAGGGATATAGTTCTGTGGTGTTAGAGAAAGGTCAGCATATTAGGGTACAAGGTTCGGGTATAACAGAACGAA
>MU158900.1:449110-465413 GCA_015888305.1 Antheraea pernyi | reverse complement strand
ATATATATATATATATACATATACGAGAACCCGGTATCCCACCGCTGCCACCAAAATGTTATACGGGATTCTAAAAATCCCTTTTTAAAAAAAAGATTTATTCACTTGATATAATATATTTATTATTTGACAAAGATTTGTTCACTTAATTATTAATACTTATTATTTAACACTGAATAATAATTATGAGGATTATGAGTGTTATGGACCGAGTCTGGGAATGAACTGCCGGGTGGTATCGAGGACCGTGAGAGAGCTCGGAAAGTGCTGACGTTAGGTACTGGGAAAGTTAGTTAGGAAGGGATATAGTTCTGTGGTGTTAGAGAAAGGTCAGCATATTAGGGTACACGGTTCGGGTATAACAGTACGTTAACCCCGATTTTTAAACATTCTTCATTATTTTCTCATTTTATTTGTCTCAGCGTGAGCGATCTAACACTGAAAGAATTTTTCAAATCAGACTAGTAGGTAGTTCGTGAGATTAGCGCGTTTAAGCAAACAAACTCTTCAGCTTTATAATATTAATATAGATAACAATGTGATTCTTTGTTTCTTAGGTTTTCAATTAAACCGATATTAACTTTTTGTAGGTGGTAGAGGCATGCTGAAGCTATTACTGGTTTCAGCATGAATCGATCGGCTCGTCAAGGGTAGTATCGTTTTTCCACTAAACTGACCTGAATTAACAATGCTTGCATTGTTACGTTTCGTTCGGTTACTGAGAACGCTGGCGGACCACCTCCCTTCTCCCTTCCCCCTCCCCCCAAACATAGGCTGGCAACACACTTGCGACCCCCCTGGTGTTGCTAGTGTCTATGGACGGTGGTGATCACTTAACATCAGGCGACCAACCTCTTCGTTTGCCTCCTATGATATAAAAAAAAACTCTTGAACAGATCATCATTTAAATTTGTATAACCGTTGTCAGGGGCACAGAAATGGACATAGAATAATTTTTTATCACAAAAACAATACATTTACCTAGGGAGATGTTAAATCTATATGTGAGCGAAGCCACGAGCAAAAGCCAGTTTCTTACATGTTTTTCTTTATATATATGGTTCTTCTATTCGTATGTATGCGACTGAATTCTTCTTAAATGGCTCGGCAGATTGTGATGATTTTTTGTGTATGAACCCTATAGGTGGCATTTAGGTTGACTTTTAATTTATTTGCAAGATAAGACAACGTGCGCCTGTCGCGCTAGTTATTTTTGCGTCATCGAAAGCTCGGAATTATATAAGTATTAAAACTCAGGTCAATTGACGCGGTATCTGACATGCTACCACTGAGCCAGATTCAAAGTTGATTTAAAATGAAACAGTTAAACTCTTGTTATTCCCGTTACTTATGAGTAAAATAATCCCGTGGTTTCACAGAGGTAGAAACATCTATACACCTGTTTCTATATTAACAGTGATCGCATTTGTTACAAACGTATAGTGTAGCCGGTGAGGGAAGCCAATTAATAATCTGTAAGCAATGTGAATATTTATCCGGGCTTCGCCTAATAATAGCTTCTCGACATAGTAGTACGTCCCAATCAACGACATCTCGTCTTTTATATGCCGAACTGTGGAAGTCGAAGCAATAAATATTTACTCATATTTCCGCAAAAAAAATTAGTAACATAATATAATAATAACGATCAAATGAATATTATCTAAGTAATATATCAATTATATATAATCGTTTTCATTTATGTATAGAAATGATGTACCTCTAATAGCGTGGTGTTAATGTTCCGGTCGCGTTGTAGTCTCGCTTCTCGGATGTGTCGTAGCCCTACCGGACGTAGACGATAACACATTGCTGTACAATTCACATTCTGACCACAGGGCTGCGGTTCCCTTAATGCTTGGTTCTAGATATAATAATAGGTCCTGAACCCGGAACCCCGATGTCGCAGTATAAGGGTCAGTACGAACATTAAAACTGGACGTTACGATGATTTATTATATTGTTTATACTCGGCACCCGCATCATTATATTTACAAATTATTTTACAATCAATAACTTCGATTATACATAACTTTACAATGATAACAGTTATGATGAATGATAACATGGTATAGTAATTGTGTTCGATAGAATCGAGAGCACAACACATCAACACCCGCAAGAGCAACACGCTTAGTAGTTTGTTTTATCGCGTTGCTAGACCGTCTTGTTAGAGAGGGTGTATCTTTTTTTTTTTTTTAATTTTTTTTTTAACGTGGGGAAATCCCTTATGGATACGCCACCCTCCCGGGGGAGAGGGTTGGTTATGTCCGAGTCGCACGGACTAAAACCCCACGGTGTACCGACAAACCGTTTTGTGGGGGCGGCAAGGGATCGTGCAAGCTAATCAACCTTGTAGAGCGCCCCCACGGAGAGGGTGTATCTGGCTAGATCGCCACGCATGGTCACAGTGACTGATTTTATTTGATGTCTAGCTACGAGGAGCCTTATAGGAGATAGCTACTGATTGTTGATCTCTCGCTGGTCACTTTTTCACATCTCAGCCTTCCCGGCTTTTAAATTCTGATACAAAAGATTTTTGTGTGACGAAATGCGGTAGGAGTAAACACTGTTTCTAATAGAGGGGTATCAGTGTCTCGTTTGCCTTCGAGTATTGAAGAACATTGAGACATACGCTCATCTCGCTTTCTTTCTGAACGTTTCTACCGCGTGTAGTACTCACATGGTTTATTGCAAACGTATTTACAGTCTTGGTTAGTATTTTTGGATGCTCTGAATACGCGTAATATAACCATGAGTTGAAAAAAAAATGTTAAAATATTATTATTGGAACCTTTAATTACAATTTATGTGTTAATATGATATACATATAATATAATACCTAGATATATTTATAGGTAAATGTGTGTTCTGCGCAACTATATTTAGAGCGGTCAAAAAGTGTGACAATACTACTGTAACATGGGTTTAATTGATATTGTTGCGTAAACTCTTTTATATTAATATTTTTTTATATATTTTTGGACTTTTTACTTATAATTGAAGACATGAATGAATGAGAGTGATATGAAACAAATTGAAATTTTAAAAACATGTGAACTAAAAGTTTTGGTTATGTTATGTTTATAGTTTGGACAGTTTGGTTATTTACATTTCTAAGTCTATTTGCTCTAGCTTTGTCAAAAATAAGAAAAAAAAATACATATTGCGTTTATGTTGTTCAATTTATAATTTTATTTATTTATTTGCTTAATTGTGGATATACTAGCTATTACTACATATTATAAATAAAGTCCTCTGCGACTACAACTTTTCTCTAGAACTCAATCATACGTGTAGTCCGGTGAAGCTGTTAAGACCTTCAATAGCGTAATCAGTTCGAAAAAAAAAGAAAAAAAAAATCCTCTGCGACATCTGTCTGTTCGCGATAAAACCAAAACCTACTGACCGGATATTCATGCCTTTTTCACCAGCAGATAAAGTGATTCATGAGGAATATTGAGGTATATAAATTGTCAAGGTTTTTTTTATTATCAGTGCGGGATAACGTCCGCCATGTTTGCTAGTATTATATGTAATATCGTTATACTTAAACCGAGAAATCGTGAATCACTTTCACTGGTGAAAACGGCATGAAAATCCGTTACGTAGTTTTTAAGTTTATCGCGAACAGACAGACAGACGCGGCAGAGGACCTTGTTTTATAATATGTAGGCGATATATTATACACGTATAATATAGCGATTGCTTTTGCGTTGAACTGTGCTCAATATTAGACAAAGCATTGTCATTTTACCAGTCTTAACCAGTACAGTGAATTAAGTCTGCAGTTAATTCGATCAAGAAAAATACCTTGAATAAAACTAAACCATGGTTTTTCCACAGTAGAGTATTGCTATCTTACAGAATTTAAGGTCAGTTAATTAGTGGTTAGTATAAAAACAAATGAATGGACAGACGGAAAGTGAACGTAGCCGGCAGTGACCTTGCCTGTCCGGCTGTCAGCTCGCATCAACATTTATTGGGTTGGGACGTGTGGGCGGACCAGATGCTCGTGCGAAAACACTCATTTAAGAAATGGTGTTAAGTTATACGTAAGTCGACGTAGCTTTTGTAAAATTTACCATGAAAACTATTGTTTTACTGGAGAGTTGCAATCTACATATATTAAGAATGTAAATCTAAAGTGATGTTGTTTTAGATGTTTTTGAAAAAAAATGTTGCAGGTATATTGGAATAAGTAATAAAATACATTTCAATCATATTTTGAAATGTCTGTCTGTCTATTTGATTGAACACGCATCACTTCTAAATTATTGCATTTTATTGATATTTAATGATCAATCAAAAAAGGTTTTCCTCGAGTAACATTTAGTTTTGGTTTCATAAAAATCGGTTCACTCTATCAAAAGTTACTGTAATTTTAATGACGACGCAACCTAAGTATGAGAGAAACGTAGATAAGTAAATGGTAATACATTCAGGTGATTTTATTAATCACTTTTTTTTACATTACGTTCCACGCGGACGAAGTCGCGGGCACAGCTATTATAAATAAAAATGAGCATTTTTTAAATTGTACCTGGCAATACTAACTCTCTCGCTGATTATTTAAATTATTACCCCTTGAATCCCTAGAACCATAATGGTTTAATCTCCATGCAAAGGAATGTAAGCTTTATGAAACACGGGAAACAGACAGTGTGGCAGTATAAGTTTTTAAAAATTACTGAATATATTACAAAACTAGCTGTACACACAGCTCCGCAAGCGTTTTTTAAAAATTGTATTAAAGAAATATAAAATTGTTAGACCAAGTACAATTATATATATGTTCTTTAATAATAATTGTAAGTACGCGACACGCACTCTACTTACAGTAACATGTAACGTATACATTAGATATATAAATACTAACAGTGTATTAAATGAGGTTTATCATCCGCAACATATTTGGAACCCACCATATATATACCTCAGTACTCACTTACACTGTATAATTAACTAATTAAAAAATTACAAAGATATATATTGGTATAATATACCCATATTGTCAATAAGTAATACGTTTATGACCTAATATCTTATTAGAAAGACCACTTCTATATTCAAAATTACTATTAATAGTAATTATAATGTTGAATTATAAACAATGAATGAGCTCACATCTTGAAATCTTGCATAAATATAAATCAAAATATAAAACTTTATATCTGTCTAAGCAGTTTTTAATATTTGGCAATGTAAATAGTGCTCATTGAACTCGATACAATATTCTCATATATTATTATGGTTACTAAGTTATGTAGACGAAAGCGCGGTAAATAAAACCAAAGGGCCGCTAAAAATGACCAAAAAGACAATATAATTCAAATTACATACATAGATACAGATATATGAATTACAATTATATTTATTCTTCGAGTCCAGTACAACGCACCTCTTACGCACATGTTTACAGTGAACAACATATTTTTGCTAAATTTCATACGGACGATGTCGCGGGTAAGAGCTAGTCTTAAATAGCATAACCTCAATTACTTCCTATAAGGTCAGCACTATCTGTCAGTGAAAATCCCTTTAAAATGGGACCAACCGTTTTGGATATAGTACTGCAGGCGAAGCCACGGTTAACAACTAGTCTAACTTAAAATAGACTGAATTACTTTTTATAATATCCGCTATCTGCCGCTGAAAGTCCTGTAAAAATCGGTCGAACCGTTTTGAAGATAGCACTGCGGGCGAAGCTACAGTTAACAGTTAGTCTAAATAAAAAAAACTAAATTACTTTTTATGATGCCTTCTATCTGTCCGTAACAATTTTGTGAAAAGTAGTCTAACCGTTTTGGAATTAGCATTTCGGACGAGGCCGCGGTTAATAGGTAGTCTAACTTAAAGTAACCTCCCGCGCAAACCGCCGCCGCGAGCGGTACAATTCAAACCCGCTCCGCGCTTGAAAAATTGCTAAAAATAGGAAAAAGTGTGCGGACAGTAGTGTGTCATATATCAAAAGCTGCGCGCTGCGACGGCGCACCTAGTGCAGTGATTCGCGGCGATATCATGAGATTTCCCCTATCACACATATATCAAGTGATTTTATAAGTTGTATGGTATGTACGTATAAGTCGCTTAACATGGAGTGAACTTATTTTATACCATATAAAAATATACTAGGTGTTTTTATAAAAAACAAAAAACCATAATATTTTTATAACAGCAAGTTATCTTTGTCGGGCTATATCTACCTCAGTTTTAAAGTGATAAACGTGACACATAGTGGAGGGTATTTTTGGACTATAATAAAACTAAAAAGTGTGATGATAATATTTTTTACTCAAAAATAAAAAAGTGAAATTTCGGAAAATAATTACGACACCAATATTAGACAATACATAACTCCGTCAATATTAGGACCACAAAGTTGAGATTCTGTTAGCATATTAAGACCATAAAGAGCTGCAGAAAAAACAAAGAAACGTAATTATATATTAAGCAGTCTCTTAGGGAAGCTACGTCGAAAATCAGAAAAATTATGAACATTTTTGCAAAATTTTGAAAATTTTCTTTTTTCGATTGGTTATAAAAAGCTCCTGAAAAAGATGCTAGAAAGACAGACCGAAAAAATCAAATAGGAACAGAAATACACCCTTCGAAAATACTTAGAACAGAAACTACCAATATTAAAATATTGCTGACCTTCCGGCTTAAAATCATCACACACCTGTTGAGTACGTTAACTATCGCCGCTACGTTACGCTAAACCTGAAAAAGAAAAGAAAACACTATTAGCATACTTACCCCACGAAGTAAACCGCGATTGATACACTCCAGCTGAAGAGTCTACTGCATACCACCCGCAACAAACAAAAATAATTAAACACCAAACTAGTCTGGTAAGCTTTAAACTACGACCGGTTACTTTTATGAACACCGGTGACCCCCTCGAGGCCGGTGATAAACCACGAAAATATCAAAACATCATCGCTGTACAAAGCGCGAGCGGGCTGGCCCGCCGCGCGTCTGCGAACGGAAACAGGCAGGAGGTACCGGATTCGCGCGGCGGGTCAGTCCGCTGCTGCGACAAATCAAGAAACTGCATTGAACAAAAACACCTACACAGACGACGCCACAAGCACCGACCCCGGAGAGGCCATCGGGGACATACTACCCCACTACAAACTATATATACAGTTCCACCATCATCACCTACGATCGGTCACAGGGGACAGCTACCAGGACGACAACATTATAAGAGGCCAATCTACTTTTGAATAGTAATAGATATAAGTAGTATAGGAAGTAACAATTAGGAATATTAAAATACTAGAGTCCAATTAATTAATTAAGTAAATATTATAAGTATTAAGTACACCCGCCTTCTTCTCTGTGATAGTTATCTAAGTATATACTGAAACTAGGTTAACGTTAGAAATTAGGATAAATTTACAATATACAATCACTATTTACAATTTACACAATGATAAATAAAACATTATTATTATTATACACTATTTTACAATAAATTTACGAGTATAATAACAATAAATATTGTGAGCTCATTGAGTGTCTTTACCACTACAGTCTCACGGTGCACCCTGCGTGGAGACCGAAACCCTGAAGGACCTCCTGGGATCGGTGTCAGCTAAGCTTGACACCGTTTTGGTCGAGGTCCGAGACCTGGGACCACCATTAAGCACGCGGGTGCCTGAACACATGTCCCTCGCTGCAGAACTGGCCCCCTCAAATCTCCCTCAACTCCTCCCGCCGCCTCCCCCCCACACATCAATGGTCACAAAGCTCGCCACCGGGGAACGTGCCCCGCGGAGGTATGAGTCGATTTATGCACAGGTGTCAGCCCTCCCGAAACGGCCACCCCCATCTGCGACCATCATAGTGTCATCCGCAGACCCCCGCGATACTAGCGAGGGGGTCTTGCGTAAGATACAAGGGGCGGCCAACGTGAAGACCACGGGAGTGAGAGTGGACGCCGTGAGGAAAGCCAAAGGCCAAAAAGTGGTCATACGATGCCATGCGGCAGAGGATGCGCAGACGATGCTTGCCCAATTAAAGGCATCGGCCGCCGGTCTCACGGCGTCCACCCCCACTAGTAAGCGCCCCCTCGTCGAGCTGAGGGACGTCCTACGCGATTATAGCGATGAGGACGTCCTCGGCTATCTGAGGGGGCAAAACAAAAAGATTTTCGATGGCCTGGAGGGACAGGACACTGGCATGCGGGTCCTCTACCGGAAGCGGGCGCGCAATGAACTCGAGTGCCACCCGGTTATAGAGGTCGCGCCTAGACTGTGGCAGCGTTTGGTAGATGTAGGGAAGGTCCATATCGGTCTCCAGTACCGCCTAGTATGGGATCAGTCGCCGCTGATGCAGTGCACACGCTGCCTCGGATTCGGACATGGAAGGCGCTACTGTCCTGAGTCCGAGGACGTATGCGCGCGGTGCGCGCGTAAGACAAGCCGCACACAAGAAAACCGCGGCCGACTACGATCGGTATCCGTTGTCGTACGCTAAGAAGATCATACGCGAAGGGACTGTCGACCAATGGCAGGCGCGCTACGAATCTTCCGACACGGGGGCGGTGACGCGGACCTTCTTCCCGAAGGTGAGCTCTGCTCACCGGGTAGTGAAGAAGACTCGTCTGTCACCGACCCACGTGCAAGCCCTAACGGGGCACGGGGGATTCGCGGCGTACCTACATCGATTTAAAATCAAAGACAGTCCCGCGTGTGCGTGCGACGCGGATACCGCCGAGACAGTGCACCATCTTCTCCTAAACTGTCCGCGATTCGGCTCGTCCAGAAATGACCTGGAGTGCTTGACCGGGGACCCCATCTCCTTAGTCAATCTCTCCGCGTGGCTCGAGGACGACAGAAAACGTCCTCACTTATTAAATTTTATGAGTATGGTGGTAGAGCTCTCATGCAGGCGACACAAATAAAATACTAGTAAATTAAGCAAATGACTTAGAATGTATAGAATGTAAGAATTGACTGAGAATTTTAAGACATTACATAATATAAATGAAAATGATATATAAAACAACAATTGAATAGAATTAAAAAAAAAAAAAAATGATAAGCATGGGATTTACTGTTGATATTTGAGAACCACGACACTTATGTCAGGAACTAATATCAAAAAAAAAAAAAAACATTTGACTTGAAAAAAAAAAAAATACACTTGACTTGAGAAAAAAAAAAAAACTAATAGAATAACCATATATTATTATAACATACCATTAAGCTGTATACGCAGATAAGTACAAAATAAGATAAACCTATTGAATGTTTGTGCAAACTATTTTAATATAATGAAAAAATTATGTATTATGAAACGGTATTATAAAATTATGAATCGTTATTGTACAATTAAAGTTAGGAAATTTAAATTTAGGATAAGCAAATAAAACCAAAGAACCAATAAAAATGACACACTAACACTCCGAAATTATAACATATAATAATTAAGATTAATAAAGATACAGGGAAGTACAAAAACAAGGTCTCGGATTACGTCCGAGGTAAAGGGGGACTTAAAAAAAAAAAAAAAAGTAACCTAAATAACCCACTGTAATTTCAGCTATCTGCCAGTGAATTTCCTGTCAAAATCGCTCCTGCCGTTTCGTAAATGAACCGGAAAAAACAGACAGACAGACCGACAAAAATTTTAAAAATTGCATTTTTGTTATCATTAGCATGTATACTTTCATAGCCAATTAGCTTTTTTTTTATTTTGATATTATATACATACACTTCATTTTTATTACATGTATAGAAGATGTATTATTGAGTAATATATAAATTTTTAAGATCTTTTTTATTACTAAACCATGAAATTTACAATTTATCTATTGGTTTTGTTCTTTTATGTAGGATAGAAAAAAATATTACACAAATAATATTAAGTAAATATATGGTGAAAAAGCCCGTCATAATGATTCGCTTCTGCAGGTCGCGTTTCGGGATCAGCCTGTGCATATTCAGCTTTTTGCAGGCCGGCATGACAGCGGCGACCGGTGTGTCACTCGGTGATTGTCATTGTTTATGGATTGTACCGTGCATAGTTTTTTTTTTTTCGAATTGACTATGCTATTGACCTAGCAAGGTCTTAACAGCTTCTCCGGATTCCCGTGCATAGTGCATAGCAATGCATAGTGCAGTCATATTGCCGTGGTACTATAAAAAAAAGAAGATATTTCCTTTCTCTGAAATATATAAGTATTATGTTTTTAACAGATGATTATTTTGTATGGTTTACTTATTCGGTTTTTACAATGTACACTTTGTAATAAAATATCGCAATGCTTACGGAATCTATACATATAATAAAAATGGAATGTCTGTATATAATATTAAAATAAAAAAAATTCACTCATTGGGGACGAAAGTATACCCGCTACCAATAACAAACATGCAATTTTTAAAATTTTTGTCGGTCTGTCTGTCTGTATGTTTGTTCCGGGTAATCTCCGAAACGGCTATACTGATTTTGACAAAAATTTCACTGGCAGTTAGCTAAAATTACAGCGGGTTACTTAGGCTACTCTAAATTAGACTAGCTATTAACCGCGGCTTCGTCTACAATGCTATCTCCAAAACGGTTAGACCGATTTTCACGGAACTTTCACCAGTAGATAGCAGACATCATAACAAGTAATTTAATCTATTTTAATTTAAACTAGCTGTTAACCATGGCTTCGCTCACAGTACTATCTTGCAAACGGTTAGACTTATCTTCACGAAACTTTCATTGACAGATATCTATCCTTATAAAAATAATTTAAGTAATTTTAGTTTTAACTAGCTATTAACCGTGGTTTCGCCTACAGTGCTTTCTCCAAAACAGTTAGACCGATTTTCACGACACTTTCACTCGCAGATAACTAACCTTATAAAAAGTAATTCAAGCAATTTTAGTTTGTACTAGCTGTTAACCGTGGCTTTGCCCGCATTGTTATCTCCAAAACGGTTCTACCGATCTTCACGAGACTTTCACTGGCAGATAGCTGACCTTATAAAAAGTAATTCAAGCAATTTTAGTTTATACTAGCTGTTAATCGTGGTTTCGCCCACAGTGCTATCTCCAAAACGGTTAGACCGGTCTTCACGAGACTTTTACTGGCAGTTAGCGGACCTTATAAATTGTAATTTAATTTATTTTAATTTAGACTAGCTGTTAACCATGGCTTCGCCTGCTGTGCTATCACCAAAACAGTAAGACCGATTTTCACGGGACTTTTACTGGCAAATAGCAAATCTTAAAAAAGTAATTGAGGTTATGCTATTTTAGACTAGCTGTTACCCCCGACTTTGTCTGCATGAAATTTAGCAAGATTTGAACTCATTCTTTCTTTTTAATTAAAGAAATAATTATCAGCTTATTGTTTACAATTCGATATTACAATTATTAATAACTTTAATGATATAGAAATCTTCCTAATAAGATCTTAGATTAGAAACGTATTACATAAAGAGTTCTATAATGCAATTTCTTGCGGAAGAGACAAGCGTTTATTCGTTGTATAGTCACAAAATCTTAATTATAATAATAGCAATGTATATTAAATGTAATGTAAATGTAAATCTTTATAATAATATTTTAAATTATTGTTTCATTAGTTCCTTAAACAGTGTAAGTGAGCACTGAGGTAGTTACATGGTGGGTTAAGATTCCAAATATGTTGCTGATGATAAACCTCATTTAATACACTGTTAGTATTTGTATATCTAATGTATACGTTACATGTTACTGTAGGTGGCGTGCGTGTCGTCGTTCTTACAAAAGTTTTTAAAGAGCATTTCTATAACTGTACATAGTCTCATAATTTAATAATTCCTTAATACAAATTAAAAAAACGCGTGCGGAGCTGCGGGTTCAGCTAGTTTATAATAATATTGGGCATAACGTGGAAAGATCACGTGACAAACCAGTCCGTTCTGAGTGAGGCACAGCTTCGTAGCATTACCGCAATTTAAAAAAAATACAACTGTGCTGGTTAGGTCGTGTGCATCGAATGGAACGAACTCGTTTGCCAAGACAAATTCTGCTTGGAGAGGTTGCACATGCAAAGAGGTCTGTTGGCCATCCTATGCTTCGTTTTAAGGATTGCATTAAACGTGACATGGCTGCATCTAAGATCCCAAGCAGCCAATGGGAGGAGTTAGCCACGACACGACCTGGTTTCGGCAACTGGAAGAAAAACGCATGACCTGGACGTACAGATGTACATACTTGCCGATTTTGCGGCCGAGCGATTCTTTTCCGGATCGGTCTTGTGAGCCACCTACGAAAGTGCCGCCAGAATGCTACTTGAATCGTCTGTTAGACATGAAAAGGCCTATAGCTAGTGGGGATTACCGATTTTTTAGACATCGTGCTGAATCCACAGATGGTGGTAGGGCTTATTCTAAGTCCGTCTGGCTAACTTGGTAGTTAGTGTGATCCGTCAAGTTGAAGATCTATCGCCAAGCATATGTTGGTGTGTTCCGGCAATTGGACTTGAGAGTCAGCCTCCTCTAAAGTTAATGTATTTACCATCCTAGACCACATCATCATTTAACGTGAGATGAGATTGTGGTGAACAAGAATCAACTAATTTGACAGGCATACATCTGCTGCATTCATAAAAACCTCACGCTGTTTTTAGCTATTTATATGACCCATGAGGTAAATATATTTCTAGCAGTGAACGAACTATGCCTAGAGAAGATAATTTTAACTTTAAGCCTAGACGTTTACAGTAAAATAGGACAAATGATTCAAAACGTACAATGTTTGCAAACATGACTTAATACCTACTCATACACAGAATGCATCGCGGTTATCTAGAACTGTGCAAATTAGCCACAAAATAAATAGGAACAGTCATACCACTTGTATGCATTTTTTTATCGCAAAAGCTATGTTCATTCTCCTGTGTTGCGGACTGAAGTCACATAGATAATGTCCATCAGGTGACTGTTTAAAAAAGATGTTGTATCGATTTAAGGAAGTGCAGCTCAGAACACACATTATTATATATGTCGGGGCGGACGTTGAGGTGGCAGCTTTAAAAGTATATAAGCGTTGTGCTATGTAGACATAACCTTTAGTAACCGATACAGACATCTACTAGTGTATATAGTTACAAATATATGTAGAGACGTGAACGGTCCGACGGCCCGCGCGAGACTAACCCCGCTCTTTTTTTCCTCGAACTGACTACGCTATTGGCCTAGCAAGGTCTTAACAGCTTCACCGGACTACTGATCCCCGTTCCATTTTTGCTACGCCTTTCATAGGCTTGCTTCGTATTAGAGGGTAGCGCGTAATAAAGGTAGGTTGGTAAGTGGTAGAGCCACGGTAAAGTTATTATTAATTTCAGAATGAATGGGTTCGCTCGTCCGGGGTAGTACCACCCGCCGCACAGAAACACCGACGTGAAGTAACAGTGCTAGGATTGTTGCGTTCGGTCAGTGAGAGTGCCGAAGGATCACTTTGACTCCCTCTCTTCTCCTCCCTCCCCCCACACCCTATGCGCCACTCCCACCAACCACAAGCTGGCAACGCACTTGCGACTCCCATGCTGGTCCTAGTGTCTATGGACGGCAGTGATCACTTAACATCAGGTGACCCATCTGTAAGTTTGCCTCCTATGATATAAAAAAAAATGTATATATTTATGCCAGTACAAATGCTTTTTGACGATAGAACGGGCATTTACGCCGACATATAATGTGCCTGGTGACAGATTTTCAACTAGAGAGTGGTAGTTACCCAGATGGACTTACACAAAAACCTACCACAATGCTATTGCGGTTTTACATGCAGTTTTACACGATATTTTCCTTGATCATAAGATTTGAACATAACTTGATCGTCGTGGTGTCCTAACATAATAATGACGGAGCCATCAATCCCTTGTCTTTTATTTTTTAATTGTAATTTCCTCATTACTATTTAAACTTCTACGACTGTTTTGTCGTTTTAAAGTTTCTTATATCCCTTCCTGCATCTCTGACGACGTGTAAGCATTATCTAATAAATATCCTATTATTGCAAGAGATTGAATTGTATTGACTTACCTACTCTTTTCGCGTACTCAACTCGACCCATCATTCAAATTATAATAACTTTTGATATAGTTGACCAATTTTAATGAAACAAAGATTAAATATTACTTGAGGATATGTTTTATGATCTTCTCTATGACGATTTATGAAGTGCACAGTATTTTAGTAGTGATGTGTGTCCAAACACACAGACAGACATATATTTCTAATAATGGTCGTAATGTACCTTATTATTTATTCCTAGACTTTTTTTTGCATAAGCATGAAAAGAATAGAGACGTTACATTTACGTTCTTATTATATATATAGATCGTACACTTATCAAGTGTATTTAAATAAAAAAATTATTTGTGTATATTATTTAAAGACGTTAGAGTGTAAACTAGGCTATATACATGTTATTGACATAAAGGCGTGGTCCCAAATTTCGCGAATGAATTTATATTACCTTTATTTAATGAGTGAGCTGAATTTGTCTGTCTGTACCCGAGCCGGCGATCATCTCGTTGCGCAAGCAGCTAATTATTTCGATGTCAAAATGTCAAGTGAAATGAGTAATATTCCATTAAAAACAATCTTATCATGATTTAGTTTAATTAATATAGCACTGAGATCATTACCAATAGAATTTATAAACTTTTTAGTGTGAAAGATTTTTTTATACTTTATGGGCTTTATCGTTTGACCACAATCTCATCTGATGTTAAAGGACAGCGTGGTCTAGGATGGTAAACACGGTGAACCTAGAGAGGACTATCAAGGACTCTCAAGTGCAGCTGCCGGAACACACCAACAGGCACTTGGCGATAGATTTTGAAGTTGAGGGTGGTAGCTATCCAGTCGTATTTATATATACTTTTTTTTTCTTTTACATGGAAAACCCTCTTGCACAGACATTGCCAGGTCCCCGGGGGAGGACCTGAGTTGAGTCGACTTCCAATCGACTAAAAACTCCACAGTAACCTACACCGCACTATGGGGGTGTCTCGGGGTTGCGTTAGCAAGTTTCGGTACACCCCCGGTGGCAGACGTTTCCCACGCCACATCCGGCTGAGGCAGTCTGGTCACAAATGATATTCTACTACAGCCTTTTTCGATAAATGAGCTATTTAAAATTAATATAATTTTTCAGATCGGACCAGTAGTTCCTGAGATTAGCGCATTCAAGCAAACAAACTCTTCAGCTTTATAATGTTAGCATAGATGCCTTATGTTCAAATTAATTTATATTCAATATAAATAATATACCAATCAAAATAGCAAAATAAATAAAAATAAATTGGCGAATGTATGTAAACGCATCACTTAAGAACAACCGTATCTATTTGATTAATTATTATTGTTGTATGTGCCACGTGTATGTAATTGTGTAATTGTCAGCACGAGGTTTGTATGAAAATATTAGAAAAAACGTAAGGTAAAATGAAAACTTAAGGTTAAAATATCCATACTAAATGTGAGTGAGACAGAATAGTAGGGAAATCTTCAAATATGTTGACAGAATTGACAGATTGACGTCCAGTTGTCATTTTATATATTTCATTACAACGTGATACAATTCATATGTAGGAGCCTCGGTATCCCACCGCTGTCACCACTGTGGGTGCGTCGAGGTCCCCAAATGTAGGAGTCTGAACTAACTTCTGAACATTTACCGTCGGGGTCACCAAATGTAGGAGCTGGGCTCACTACTATAGGAGTCTAGGCTGACACGGACAGCGTAATAATATAATAGGAAGATTTGGAGTCATTATCTTTGTCGGTACATCCGAACGAAACAAGGGCGGTCAACATTGAATACATTGAAATTATCTTGCGACAATACTATCAAAATTTTATACAAGCAGTGAGCGATTCCTGAAACGAGTTGCGGTTTGTTGGAGGCAAGCCAATTCAGTAAAGTAAACAGTTGCTCATGGAATATCTCGAATAAAATTTCCGCTTGATTGCTTCTTGTTCTTTTCAAATATTCAGAGTACAGATATATTTTGTATAATTTTCCTGCATTAGCTATTCATTGATAGATATTCCATACATTTTTATTTTAAGTTAGTCGGTGTACGTGACTTCGGTAGCATGAAGATTGTTTGGTTTTTCAGTAGAAGTATGTAATTTTTTCTGGATTAATTGTGGAATGCTTTTTGAAGTAGAGACTTCTTTAGCTCTGTTGAGTGATTTTTCTTGATACGGGAAAAAATATGGGTTCGCGTTACCGATTCACCTCAACATGCACGTGACGTATTATGTATGTGCCAGACTTGCGAAACTAATGGACG
>MU158900.1:399096-446658 GCA_015888305.1 Antheraea pernyi | reverse complement strand
CTGTGCAGCGGCGCAGTGGTTGAGGTTCGCCTGGAGGAAATTGCATATGGACCTATGCATTATTGGTCCATATCAATTTCCTCCCGCCTGGCGGCCACCACCTTGGGAACTATTCCCACTACCGGGAGGTCCCTACCCTTGGTGGTGGGGGGCCTGTAATTTCGGCCCCCCATCACGTGCCCTGAGGGCCTCCCGGCGTCGGCACATACGGCGCAGCGGGCCACCTCCGCTTTACACTCGGCCGTTTTGTGGCCCGCCGTGCCGCACCGGTAACACCCGTCCCCTCTGCTGGACGAGGAGGGGCACATGGGGCGGGTGTGCCCCAAGCCCATGCACTTATAACACCGCATGGGCTTCTCGTCCAGCAGCTGGACGCGGACGACGCTCCACCCGACCAGGAGCTTGCCGGAACCCTACCCTACCTATCTCGTTCCCTACGCCCCCAATCTACTGGATATTACCTACCCACTAAGTAGGTAGGCAAGCCAGAGGTTACCTACCCAGCACCCCTCCATCCTACAAACCCTAGCCCTAACCAAACCTACCTACCTACTCGGTCCCTACGCCCGCCTAACCCCTGGTCTTGCCTACTAACGCGGTAAGTAGGCAAGCCGGAGGTTTCCTTAATCTACCCCCCCCCCACACCTACGTAGACGGTTTCCTTCACCGACAGCTTCAACTCGATTGCTAGGATCTGAAATAACGTCCATCGATGCGTCGTTTGAACACGCCATCAACGTAGCTATCATAATTTTAAACTGCACCGCACAGATTGCTTAGATTTAATAGCATGACAAATAATAATATATATGTCAAACATAGTTTAGTCCATAATCGACGGCAGCCATCGAGAGAACAGCAGTCCATCGTTAGTCGTCGATGCGGTGTCTCTTTTTTTTGACAGGATAGGTTTGATAGGATAGGTTAGGTTTGACAGGTTATTATCATCATTAGGATGATCGGGGCCCAGTCGAGTACAGGTCTTTACCACCTCGCTTCATCACGTCAGCTTGTGAGAGACCCACTGCAACGCTATAGGCATCTTCCCGAAGGAAAGTATGGGTATAATTACTACGGTAGCCCACGTAGTTTTGGCGATTTCAAGCTCCGAGAAATCTACAGCTCTATACTCTCCCACTTACGGTGGCGCTACAAAAACATTACTGAGGTTCAGGTGTCTTCACGACGTTTTACTTCACCGTCAACCTATAGCATTACCAATGTAATATGATTTTTGCTTACACACCGACTAGTCACGTAACGCAAAATTCTTTAGTGTCCAGTATGTTGGATGTTACATTTAGTGTGTGGTGGCTTCGATACAATCGGACAAAATTATTGCGTCCAACAACTATCATAAAATAGTATATTTGTGATTTCTTTATATAAAAAAAAACAACACAGAAACGAGATAATAAAATGTCAAATTTCTTCTACAAACATAAATTAACGTTTTTTTATACATACCGGACTATAAACAGGAAGATGGTTATTAATAAGTCCAGATTTGCAGTTAGCTTACCATGTATCAGGAGTAAATGTGTAGCCATCTTAATGTCGTAGTAAACTGGTTTCATACTGTCTGATTTATGGTGTTCATTTGAAGCGGTATAAGGTGTAAGCGACAGCGGTTTTGAGTTTTATTTTATTGTGGTTAAAATATCAAATTCTTTCAAGATGAATATTATACTATTTCGTATTGTTGAACATCCAGTGGTCGACATTCAATCATAGTTCATTGATTTTTTTAAAGTTTGACCTTCTTTTCCTTCTTCTGAAGTACTTTTGTCAATAACCTATAATCACAGGTTTTCATCATGGCTACTCAGTTATTTGCCACTTTTTTTTAAATTATATAAATATTAAACTAAATGAAAATTGAAATGAATTATAAATTTGAAATAAAAAACAGGCGTTTACGTAAGGTGGTAAGGTTCTCAAATTCTAAGTAAATATAACTACGAAAATAAAGAATTTTATCGCGTATATATGTATATGGCGAAAAAGCCCATCATAGTGATTCGCTTCTGCGGGTCGCGTTTCAGGATCAGCCTGTGCATATCCAGCATTTCGCAGGCCGGCATGACAGTGGCGACCGGCGATGGATAGTGTGCCACTCGGTGGTCGCCATTGTTTTTGGATTGTACTGTGCTTACCATCAGGCACAGTGCAGACATTTAGCCGTGCTACTATAAAAAAAAACTACAACACAGTTTTCAATTAATTTTACACGACACCATGGGTGGGTGGGTGATATTTCTGGATGATATTGAATTAAATGTAGTCTGTAGATTATGAGGCTACCATTAACATATGAAAATGAATTCATTTTTGTTCAAAATTCATCATCAACTGTGCTAAATATAATTGCTACATCAACTTGAACTGCATCATTGTAACCGCGGAGATCTAAGTCATAGATTACTTTCATGAGCAAACAAATTTTCTTATTTTGATTTTACAATTTGACTAGTTGATTTCAAAGGGCATGTAAGGCAACGTCAGTCATGTTAAACATATTGAAAAAGTAAAATATTGGAACTTAAGAGTACCTTGTTAAGGTTTGGGTGGTTTTTACTACTCGTAATATACATAATACTTAAGGCACGCGTATTTTCATAACATTCACTACTGGGGATCTTACCCGAAAAAAAAAAACATTTTTTTTATCCTTGCAAAAAGAAAGAAAATAATTTTAAATATAGACATGACAAAGCGACTACATTGTACCGGATAATAAAAGTAGTGTTATCTAGAAACAACGGTGTATTTTACTGTCAAACTCGATGACTTGTAGAAACCCGTCCGATTAACATTGTTAAAAAGGTGTATCGATCCACAAATACAAACCTCAGATACAAAGCCCTACCGCACTGCTTTATTGTTTCATCTAGGACGTGATATTTCCTAGCATGCCAATACTGCGCGTATACCAAATGTATGGTAATAGCTTTTCATTGATAAATTTGTACAACCTTTGTATCTTACGGCTCTGTAGCGATAAATAGGATAATATCTCAGTAGGAGTTTTTTGCCTGATTTTGGAATGTCATGTAGTTGATTTTATTTCTTATTCATAATCTTATGCTATTTGACTCTATATTTTGTAATATTGGCTGTGTTTTACGTAATATAGTTCGGTTATTGTGCACAAGTGATGTGGATGGGACATAATACTACGGAACATGGATTCTGACTTGGCACAAAAAACTCTCTTGAAAGCTTAACAAGAGGGCCACCATTTTATTACAACATTGAAATGATCGCAAGAAACTTGTCTATTCAACATTGGCAGTAATAATCTACCAGAAGATTGTTTGCCAAAAATATAAAATAAAGAAGTCGACGCAGTCATAAATGTTTTCGACTGAAGTGAAGAAGAAATATCTGTGTTATTATTTTTATTTATTTATTATTTCTTTATTGTAGTTATTAACATTAGTGTGATTTTAATATATATTAGCACTTGAAGCAATAATTATATACATCTTTATAAAGTCTATTAATCAATCAAACGTATGATGAATTGGAAAATATCAATATTACATGTACACAGGCCCCTATACTATAGTCTGACGTAAGCCGCGCAATTGCAATAATGTCGGCCACGTCTTCTTGCATGACAAGAATACCGCTCAACGCGCCTAAAGAAGTTTTCCAAAATCAGTATCGCGAAAACTCGCACCATACACCGTCGTAAGCCCCGAGTGCAATCAGTCCTTCGGCCGTGCGTATCGCTGTCATCGCGTCAGCTTTACAGCCTCGACCGCGACGAAACGCAAGCGCTAGCGATATATCTTCGATTCGCGGCCCGTGCGGAGATATGCGAAGAATGCAGGATACGGGAGGCAGCCACGAGATATATTGCGATGAGTTCATCGTATATTATAATACACTGTTCGTTTTATTGCCCTTTGTGCAAATAAAAGTGTGAATCGTCCGTCGTCATGACATAACTTCCGATAGTCTGAATCAGATTAGTCACAATATTAAATGACTGTAACAATCTTGGTTAAATATTTTTGGGATAGTGGTTTTACAACGCAGTTTCTGATATCAGATGGACGGAAGACAGGTATTTGAGCGGAGAAACAAAAAATAAGAACTCTAATATAAACTGAAAGAGATATATATACACGTGAAAACTGACAATAGATACGAGTAAAATATTAAAAAAATATATTTAATTACCAAAATAATTTGGTATATCGGAAATATCTATCTTGGAAAAATAATTACCTACGTCGTTCTAGCAAATACCATTAAGTTGACCCTGAAAACTTACTCAGCGGTACTATGTGTATGGTAGTTACGATATGCTGGTGGTAAACAAAAAACCATTATGTATAATATTGTGTCGATATTTCATTGTATCTAGCCTTCAATCGAGTTCAAATCATCGTTCACTGAAAGTGATGCCTGAATTATTTTTTTATACTCGTTTATTTTACATGGTTTATAGAAGATTATCGAACTTTCGTGTTTTATACTAAATTCTGTATTGTATACCTTTATTGAATACATCATGACTCTCTCTCATAAACTCGTAAGCGACAGCCACTGCGTACGACAGTCGACAATGGTTTTACATTAGCAAGGCGCGCCTCTGCGCTTGTGCAACGAAAACACGCCCTTAACGCGAAAACAAAGCACTAGGGCTGTACGAATTCGATATGTTTTGGAAGTGAAAAGTTTTTTAGAAGCATTGACTAGTGAACGAAAGTGTACTGTCATGCTCGGGTCGGTGATGCACTGAATGATGTACCTTGAAACGTAATTATTAATTTATACGACAGTTCCTGAACGGTTGTCCGTTGTTCCAAAACGGCCATCATAGCTTGTTGCTGTTAAATATAGTTCCTTCTTACGCTTCCCCCACCCAAGGCAGGAGTCAGCACGCACGTTTTTCTTCCTTCATGCTATGAATGGTAGAGCCACGCTGTAGCTATTATTGGTATCAGCATGAATGGGTCGGGTCGCCCGGGGTAGTACCACCCTCTCACAGAAAACCGGCGGGTTTTATGTCGTTTCGTTCGATCAATGAGAGTGACGGAGACTCCCTCCCCCCTCCCCTAAACACAGGCTAGAAGCTGGCAACGCATTTGCAACACCCCTCGTGTTGCTAGTGTCTATGGACGGTGGTGAACACTTAACATCAGATGACCCACCCACCAGTTCGTTTTCCTCCTATGATATAAAAAAAACTTTTACGACCGGCCGTCAACCTAACGGCAATCCTGGTTGGGTATTTTCTATTTTTGTCCCACAAATGATAGCTGAACAGCAACTGTCATCAGTGTTAAGGTTTTCTACTACTGCCTTACCATTTTAGGAATTTTGAAATCAATATATTCTCCCACTGTGAATATTCACTATTAATAATATTTTATCTTGTATACAAACCTAACGAAATATACATGGAAGCCATAAATAGCTTTCTTACATTTATGTTTGTCTATTATTCTTATCTAAACAACTATTACAAAGATACGTTTAATTTTTCTGTTTCTAATGGATCCACTTAAAAAATATAAAATTATTTCACTAATAAAAAGCTACATTATCAACACGTAACATGGGCATAAGTGAAGCCACAAGCAAAAGCTAATTTTCAATAACAGATATCATCATTAGTAAAGTACCTTTTTATTTTTTTTATCGGTGATTTGAATAGCCCCGTAATGTTTTTATTTGTCTTTAATTAAATACATTTCGTTACCTTAATAACCCTTCATTTTAGCTTAAGTTGAATCTATTTTTGATTACAGAAATAATCGCTGACACTGGCAGATGCGTGTTCAAGAATAGAAAAAGCCCTTAACGGTATTTGCATTGTATATTATAAAGGATATTTGGAAAGTGACAGACAACGCAATGATTTAAAAGGCAATATTGAAGTGGAAACCCTAGAGAGCACTTAAGGGGACAGGCTAATCGGACGCCTGCTGCTTTGGTTCGACCTGCGCGACCACCAATGATTTACAGCGAACCTGCCCCCAAGGCTTGCATTTCATTTGTTGAACACTAAATTAATAGCTACTTACATTCTATCAATTTGCGATAAAACATTGTTACTTCATATATTTTATATCATATAATTCCGACATTTGCTATTTCTCTATACTTTTGTAACATTACTAGCTAATGCCTGCTGTTACTATAGATCTGATCACGGTAGCAGTGCTTTTGGATGAAGGAACCCTGAATAAGTTTTTACAAATTTCATGATAATCGGTTCAGTAGTTAATTCAAAGCGTAACAGACAAACAAACAAATTGACAGTCGCATTTATAACATTATTAAGGATATTCCAAATAGTTTTTTTATACTTTACTAGCTGACCCGCGCAACTTCGTCTGCACTAAACCGGTTCTTATCTGTTCCGATTTATTATCCGCAAAAAATCTTAAAAAACCTTAGACTCCCGATCGTAGGGACACCTACCGGGTCCAATTCTGAATCTAAACTATCCTATATATATTGGCAAGAAATATCTTCCCGGTCTCCCCTGGGTTGCTTCATAGATACGAATTCTACCAGTGTTAAGTCAGTCATGGGAGAGTCACTTTATAGGTAGTATTATTTTTGTTTTATATAATTTAGTTCTTCCAGATTAGGCCTCTGAGATACATAAAAACAAACACAACACTTACAGACATCATACCTTAAATAAATATCATCATCGTCATCTTCTTACCCTTATACCCTAAGTAGGGACGGCACAACATGTTTCCTTTTTCCACTCTCTCCTATCAGATGTCATCTCAGTATTCACACCTTTTACACTTATATCATTTTTCACACAGCCCATCCATACCTTTTTCGGTCTTCCTCTACTCGTATATCCGTCCACCAACATACTCAAAACTTTTCTAGTAATATGGTTTTCATCTCTCCTCATGACATGCCCATACCATGCCATACCATAATTACTGTTAGTGATTCTGTTATGTAAAAGTTACTTTTTTTTTAAACTTATAAGATTAGCCAGAGTATTGTCAAATAGAAAAAATATAGACCTTTATGCCTTTGTTAAAATCAGACGGAAGCAGTATACTGTTAGGTAAAATATCATACAACACAATACTAAATCGGAACAATTGAAAAAAATGTGTTCATCCAACCCACATTCACATATTGAGTTGTCCCTGATTCTGACCTTTGCAAAATGGACTGAGAGCACACGTCTACAGATAGATCCTCAGTGTACAGATAGTAGAAGCAGCAAACTTGCAACAGTCACGAAACTTATATGGCCATGGCTTACCAGGAATGTTGTTATGAATGGAAGCATATGATTCGCCTGTAATTAGGTTGGATACATTCCAGTTTGAGTTCCGTAATGGAAACAAATCAGTCTTGTTTGGGGAGGATAAATCCTGAACATAGGTTTTATAGTGATTAAAATATCCAGTCTGGATAGCTTCTTTAGCAATAAGATCAACAGCTTCATTACCCTGGATCCTACTATGTCCTCGTATCCATGCCACTACATAAATTCCTAAACAATGACATTGATACAAATGGAATTTAATAATTATGATAACTGGGGACAAGAGTTTAGAAAAAAAATTGAATAACCTGAGTACCTTGCAAGCAACTTAGAGACTCTGTCAATATGTTATTTTGATCTAATTTATGTGTTAATACATATTTGATAGCTTTCAATATAGCAACTACTTCACCTGTGAAGGTGGAGGATAAAAAAGGACATTTATTACCTCTTTATATTATTAGTGTAGATAAAAACGATATAAATATATAATGTATCACATTGTCATATACATAAATGTATTATTGCAAGCATACGCGTATATAAATGTTATTGCCGAATGCCCCGAAAATTATTTCTTTTTATTAAAAGCTTAGCGTAAGTCATTTTGACCTAATGTGGCTAATTCGGTAGCTGAGGGGTTCAATAGCTAATTATATTTCGATAATTGAAATATGTCAAAATAATATCGAACTGTAGTGTCAAAAGTTTCAATAAGAACAAAGACCTTTTCTTTCTTTAAAGCAAACAATTTCATTAATATATTTTTTTAAAACGTTTATATATACATATGGATTTTTCGGGCTAGGAACCTTGTCGGGCGTCCACAGAACATGCTACAAAATTATTATCACAATCTATTCAGTAGTTTCGGCATGTATAGACGACAAACATACAAACATTGTTTTTTATATATAAAGATAGGTAGGCCTTTAACCGCAATCTTATCTGATGTTAAATGACGATGTGCTAAACACGATAAACCTAGGGGTTACCTGGCTCTTAAGTATAGCTGCAGGAACACACCAACGGGTACTTTGCAACAGATTTTTAATTTCAGAGTGGTAGCTAACCAGGCGGGCTTAGAAAAACCGTACCACTTTTAAAGAGATTATATATGGCCAAAATAATAAACAAAACACAATTTATGGTGAAAATCTCATCAAACTTGTTGCATTTTCAGTTTCTTATACAGCCAATGTATGGCCCTTGACACAGAGAGTACCGCCACCGCGCGACGCTGCGACCTTTGTAAGCTAGCGTGGCAACTCTACTTAAATACTTAGAACTTTTATGATGTAGATACTTAATTGGTTTTTTTTTGTTGTTAAAATTTAAATAGTTAATAATAAAACTCTAAAGACATCGCCTTAACTTACGATTTATTGTTAGAGGGACGGTGGTGCTGAAAATGTACATAGCATGTGTAAAAAGTAGTTGGTTTATCATAGTAGTTTAAAATATGTATGTACCTGTTTACGAGTTTTTTTTTTCTTGAATTGAAAAAACTTCTTTAGCGCCCGTTGTGATTTAAAATTCGATGAAACGAAAAAACGACATTAGAAAGAGACAAACCTCTATAGGATCTAACGTGTGATAGAATGATATAGAATACGTTATACAGTATTTCTTATATTTGCAGTCTCTTCATTGTTTATTATACTATCTAATATTTGATTTATTACGAGTGTTGTAAGTGCGTATGTTTGTACGTGCGTGTGCGTCTGTGTTATTACATTATCTTGGGAAAAGGCGTTATAACCAGCTTGGTATATTGTCCGCGTGTATCGTTTATATCAATATTTTATTATTTATTGAAAGTTTCACTTATACTGCGTGTGAATTGTTATATATATATTGTTTATAATCAGTATTAATATAATATACGAAGAGAAAACTTTGTACTCCGTTTTAACCAGATGGTGTGTGAAAATTGGCATTGTTATAGTTTATATGAAGAATGAGTGCAAAACGATAAAAGGTTATTTATAACACGTGTTTCAAATACATTAAATTAAATATTAATTATATATGTTTATAATAAATGTGAAACATATTAGTCTGTAGTCAAACAGTCGCTTCGAGTAAAATGGTCACTTATAACAAAAAATATGTAACCAAATCTTTTTACAGTACAGCCATGTAATAAAATTACACGACAACTGAACAACAATCTGTCAATATTTTTGAAGTTTTGCCTATTACCTTTTGTCTTATATACTACACTTTCTTTTTCACTATTCCGTAGGGTTTTTCAGATATTTACTTTCATAAAAATATTCTCCTGGCGATTGCAAACACAACCAAAAGAGTATTAGCGAAATAGATGCATGCATTGTGAAGTGATGCGCTCACATAATGAGGCCATTGGTTGTTATTCATTTAGATGTATTTCGATTTTTCGCATAATCGTATCTTTATCAATTAATCGAAAACTAGCCGATAGGTACTTATTTTAAACTAGCTGTGCACTAATGTAAAAAAGAGGGACTAAAAAAACCATTCAAATGTATTAAGTTCATTTACTTACCTACTTATCTCTCGTACTTGAGTCGTGTCGCCATTAAATTTACAATAACTTTTCATAGAGTGAACCGATTTTAATAATACCAAGACTATTTTGAGATGTTCGGGTTTTATCGTAGACTCGTGTGTATTTTTGAAGTGAAACTTCTTTAGGCGCATGAGGGTAAAATTTTTACAGATGTAACGTTACGCAGGTATGCAACGGAAGTGACGTCATTTGCAGTAAACGCCGATTAAATAAATAAAAAAACTTTTTATTCTCTTTTTTCTTATTTGTATAAATATAAACAAGACTTATAAATTAGTTCGCCAAAGAGGTTTCACTTCTAACATGTGTACTTTGTACGCACGCACTTTTTTCTACTTACTCCAAGACATGTACAACATTTTTTTTTCCACAAAAATCTAAAAAAATACAGACCCGTTAGATTTACATTCATATTATATGCATTGATGTGTTTTTTTATTCGTGTTGTTTTACGGAATACATCATTTTTAATAGTACATAATATAAAGGGCTTTATAATTTAGAGTGAATTGTAGTTTGTCAATGTAAAGAAGAGAAAGGGCATAGAATAATTGTATTATTTAGTTGGCTATTGAGAAATGGAATTAAATATGTGTTTTCTAAAAAACCACAGCAATTGTTATAAACGATGCTAAGGCTCGGCTTGTCACTCATATTTTGAACATGAAAACACATTACCGTGACAATTGTGTGAATTAGCTACGGTCGCGACACTTACTACATCATTGTTGTAGTTTTTGCTTAAATTCCCAGCCGGATCGGTTTCACTTATTACGACAGGCGTCGACGTTGAATTATAATAACGTATTTTTATGTATCTCCTAATGTGACAGAACACGCGAGATATTTAAAAATAAATTATATCTTATTGTAACTATTGTCGTCGGTTCTTTCTATGCACTTTAATTTATTAATTTAATTTATGTCATGCCTTGTGTGTAATTTATTATTTATTAGCGGGCACAGCGGACGTTATTCCGTCCTGATAATAAAAAAACAATACAAATTATTTACCTAAACATTTCTCAAGAATCACTTTATGTACTGGTGAAAACAGCATGAAAATTCGTGAAAACCTGAAATCCTCAGTAGTTTTTGAGTTTATCAAGAACAGACAAACAGACAGACGTGACAAAGGACTTTTTTTTGTAATATGTAGTGATAATACACCTTAATTAGCTATATACCATATTATTATAACATTCCATTACAAAATAGTAAATGATTAATAGCTATAGCAGCTATAGCTATAAGCAGTTTGGCTTATATTTAATTACCCTGGAATTTTTATTCCTTTTTTATCAATCTGTTGTTTTTCTACAGGCATAATAAATTAATTAAATAAAACATACTGACAAATAATGTTATAAGACAAGCGATTCTGTTCATAAAAAAATTGTGTTTGAAAAAATCCCATATAAAGTTAGTTAGTTAGTAAGTAAGTTAGTTAGTAAGTTAGTTAGTAAGTAAGTGAGATAGTGAGACAGAAGATTTCGTTGTTCTGTCGCCATTTTGTTTCATGACCTCGCTTTTCACCTTCTTCGTTAAGGACTATTCAAATATTACGTAAGCACTAAAGAAGGGCGAGGGGGTCTTCCACTTACTTATTTTCGACGACATGGGGGTTCTGGTGGTGTAGGTCTGATATATGAGGCACGCAGTCTTATCAATTGAACTACCATTGCTCTAGTAGCGAACAACTATAAGTAATTTCTGCTATCTATACGAGAACATGATAAGAATGCAAATCTAACGTGTCTGTACTTTTCAGATTTTTATTATAAAAAATGTTACAGGTGTCTAGGAATATGTAATAAAATACATTTCAATCACTTTTAGAAATGTCTGTTTGTCTATCTGTCTGTGTGTCTATTTGTTTGAACACGCTAAAATATTGCGATCATTATAAAACCAAGAAAATCATAAAGTATATCCTCGAGAGTTATTTCGTCTTTGTTTCATTAATATCTGTTCGGTCTGTCAAAAGTTATTGTAATTTTAATAACGACGCTACTTAAGTACGAGAGAATAGTAGATAGTAGAAATTACCTTTAATATATTCAAATGACTTTATTACTCACTGTTTTTTATATAAACTTTCACACGGACGAAGTCGCGGGCACAGCTAGTGGACTATAAATTCCTTAATTTTAGACTTGCTAACTGCTGCCTATCAATAAGGAAATCATAAGAGATTCATTAATACTTATATAAATGTTTACGTAAGTATGGTAGAGGAGGGGGGAGGGGTGAAGAGCAATGCTTACTTTTGCTGTCCAGAGGGAAGGGCAAGACAGAAATTAAATAAATTACGTAATATTACGTAATACTTTAATGAGCCCTTAGTACACTCACGCGAAACTGGGATGGCTAGATAATTTTGTATAAAAATAATTCAAACAAACATTGACCCAACAAACCTGAGTCACCGGTCTCAAGTATATTGTGAAAGAATCAAGGATACGGGTTAAGAATATTTAATATTCAAAGGTTTCCAATACCTACATACACCCACAGTTTTATGACAGCATCCGCATGAGTCACTTTTGTCCTTATATTTCGAATTCATAAGTATGCAATTAAAACATTAATTCTTATGATAACTAACATAGTAGCAAACTTTTATATTTTTTTTAATAATAATTGTGTTGTTACGTTTAAAAATGAGCTAAATCCGCTTTTAGCCGTTCCTAATATTATACGTTATTTTTCAAGATCTTCAAATTTGTAAATGTAATATTTTAAGATCACAAAAAAAAAACTAAAAACCTTATGGATGGCAAAGTTTGAACTTCGTTCTCGGTGTTTCTGGAACTGGTAATCGTAAAAAAAAAACATGTAATATGAACGATTAAAGTTGGATTTAACTGATTTTGAAATATAACGACACAACTGTTTGTTATATTGACTTCTTAATATCCGATGTCCGTAGGTTCGAACGCTGGCATGTACCAAGTAATTTTTCAGAATTCGCGTACATTTATTAATTGATATTGGTAACATTATCGGCTAACGGTGAAGGAAACCTGAAATTGAGAAATGTTCTTGTAGTACCACCGTGTGTTGGAAAAATATAGAACTGTGGGTTTGTCGGAGTTTGAAATCGCCAATACGTCGTGGGCTGGCGTGGTAATTATGCCCATATCTTCCTTCTGGAAGAGGTCTATGGCTTTGCAGTAAGTTTATAAACTCTCACGGCTACACGCAAAGCTGAATCGGTCGGTGCGGTTATAGTAAGAATCGAAACACGTGACAGCTGTTTGGTTCGACTCTACACGCGTTATTTAGCATCGGATGGGGTACCGTTTTATATGTAGTGTAAGTATTATCGCCGTTCCAAACTCGCACCACCTGCCACTGGCTGGTTGATCATCCACAAACACTAAAGTCCAGCAAACTGGCGACAATCGGTCTCTAGAAACTTCATTATGCGCATGCTATCGTTGTTGAATGAGTTACCTGGTACAGTGCTCCCCCAGGGTTATGACAGGGCTCTTCAAAAAAGGACCGAAACACGCTTTTCAAGGTCGGCAACGTAACAGTGGTGCCCCTGATGTTGTAATTGCCTATAAGCGATGGTAACCATTTCAACCATGACAACTATAGGCAGTAGAGCCACGCTGAAGCTATTACTGGTTTCAGCTTGAATGGGTCGGCTCACTCGGGGTAGTACCACCTTCTCACAGAAAACCAACGTGAAGTAACAGTGCTTGCATCGTTGCGTTTTGTTCAGTCGTGGGAACGCCGGAGGCACAACTTCCATCCCCTTCCTCCTCTCCCTTCCCCTTTCTTTCCTCCCTGCCCCAACACAGGCTGGCAACGCACTTGCGACTCCCCTGGTGGTGCAAGTGTCTATGGACGGTGGTGATCACTTAACATAAGGTAACCCACCTGTCCGTTTGTCAGCTATGATGTAAAAAAAAAAATATATCAGATAGAGCGTCTGCCCATTAGTTGCATTTGTGGAATAACAAAAAACAAAATCTGCCTTTATATTTGAGGATCGAATCAATTTATGAATCAATTAATGTAGCTAGTTTTTGGCAATCAATATACCTACTATATTATTACTGCCATTGTTGAGTAGGTGATAACATTACAAATGTCTTGTGATGATTTCAAAGCTCTAACAAGATTGTGGCTTCCTTGTTAGAACTTTCCATGGAGTTATTATGGCATCTCAGAGTCCATGTTCCGTGATATTATTTCGCATTCTCTTCACTAATGCACGATAACCGAACTATATTACGTAAAACACCAATTAATATAACAAAATAAAGTCAAATAAAACGAGATTATGAATAAAATATAAAATCCACTTCATGACTTTCCCCCCCAACACAGGCTGGCAACGCACTTGTGACTCCCCTGGTGTTGCAAGTGTCCATGGACGGTGGTGATCACTTATATCAGGTGACCCACCTGTTCGTTTGCCTCCTATGACATAAAAAAAAAGACTAAGATTCCATCAAAAAATAGAAAATTAGTTTTGTTGACGATTTCATCTATACACAATCATTTTTAGAATTGCCTTTGTTTGAACACGCATCACTGCTAAATGACTGGGTTCACGATACAACCTCACCAATAATACCAAATCATAAAGCATATCTTCGAGAATAACTAAGTCTTTGTTTCATTAAAATCGGTTCACTGTATCAAAAGTTATTGTAGTTTTAATGAGGACGCGACTTAAGTACGAGAGAAAAGTAGACAAGTAAATGGACTTAATACATTAATTGACTTGATTGACTTGATTAATCACTGTTTTTTACATAATGCTCCACGCGGAAGAAGTCACGGGCATAGCTAGTATTTTAATAATTGTAGAGTTAGGTGTGAATATAGTCTTTTAAATTCGGTAGTCGCTGTGTGACGGTACGGCGTATTTCATTTATGGTAAAATAAACATCAAATGAAATAAATTAACAAAAACAACGGAATGCGATGTTTATGCATACTCGCGGTCGGGTATAATAAATACCTACAAATATCGAAATAAGGTCAACGCTCCACTACGCGGGTGAGGGTAGCCATTCGCTTATAGTGTTGCCATTTTCGAACGTAAAATTTCCGAGACTTCTGTCCATTGTAAGTATAATTCTAGATTAATGAGATAACTCAACGTACAAGCGACTATTATATATTAGTCCTATTTCGCATCTTGTTGGTTTTCTTTTATTTGTTTCTTTTAAATGTAAATCGGAGACGTGGCCGTGTTTGTAAAGTAGAACCCCACCGGACTGCTCTTGCAGCACGACATTTTTGTATCCTGGGTTCCCGAATCTATAATAAGATTCTTCTTTATATTTTTGGTCGACCCAAGTACATTGTAAAAAAAAATTGATCAGTAAGTGGCTCTACGACTTAAAGTACACAGAAATCGAAGATCTGCTTAAACCATAATATGCAACATGATTGTCCTTAGTCCTTAGTTACAATGAGACACACACATATACACTTACACATGTAAAATTATTCACACACGCATCCTACACACCCATACACACACGCACACATAAACTAGCGCGCAAGTATTTTGTACTTTATTAAATTATATTAAATCTAGTATGTGCATTTAATTCATACGGTGGGCGTTGACATCTGTGATACAGTTGAACACTAGTACAGATGTCAACGATAATTACTATTGGTACGATGATAATACATAGGTTATTCAATTAAATTCAGTGTCATAGATTAAGTAACTATCTTTGTCATTTGCTTTGTTTTAATAAATATTATTAAATATTATTATTATTATCTGTAAATAGTAACTGTATTTGCTAGGGGCGTGCGAATATACGAATTATTAAGTAATATTTATCAAATAATAAATAATTATTAATTTCAAAATTAGTTCAATAGATTACTCTGTTAGTCAAAAGAATTTTAATGAAACTAGTTTGAAAATATATAATAAATAAGAAAGTTCACTGTTATAACACTGTAAATCTGGGGCAAATAAGACCACCGGAATACAGTGAAACAGTTTAATAAGTTTATTAACTATACTAAATTAAGATACAAAGAAAATAAGTAAATCAGACAATCTTCAGGGAGTGAGGAAATCAAGGCTATAATTTGGTAAGGAAGAAAAGTTAGAAAAGGGGCCATAAGACTTAAACTAGAAGAGTAGAGGTAGCTTAGCTGCATAGTATCGACCACGAACACAGGACTCCGTAGGGCAACCACGAATGCACCGATGGATGTGAATTTAGTGATCGCCCAGACTGGCAGGTCAGCAGAGCACCGCAATACTCGCTGCAGTCGGCCGGCGGTCCAACTCGGCAGGCTCAACTACTCTCCAAGAGAGCTTGGTCTGGACTTCGCAGTAGTGCTAGGCAACGAGGCTCAGTAGATAAAAACAAAAAACCCTGAACAACTGAAAACGACACTCGGTTCGAATAACTATTTGCCACGCTGGTAATTGTGATTTATAATAGGAGAGGGAGGTATTGTCAAAAAAAAAAATTACCATAGGGCTATGCCACGATTAATCTTACACTGGTTAGATTGCTGCATATTGTAATTATTTAGGTTGAATCTGAAGCCTATTAAGTCTTTACCTATGAAATAGCCATTTTGTATGAAAAAATTAAAACGAATTTTTTTCATGTATTTTTTATTTGTATTAATACAAGTAATCATCCATACAATCAATGCATCTTTGCCAACGCAGTGGCAGTTTATTGATGCCCTTCTTAAAGAAATCAGCTGGACGGGAGGCAATAAATTCTTCAAAGACATTTTGTACTGCCTCTGGGTATTGAATTTTTTTCCCGCCAAGGAGTTATCCAAATTCTGGAAAAAGTAGTAGTCTGTAGGCACAAGATCTGGTGGGTAGGGCGAATGACGGAGAACTTCCAACCCCAGTTCTTGCAACTTGGAGACTGTCTGCTGTGCAATATGAGGTCGCGCGTTGTTGTGCAGGAGCAGCGGAAACGAACGAATGACCAATGCTGGTTGGAGATGTGCTAGCTTCTCCATTATTGTGTTCAGTTCTTCAAAGTACACATCTGCAATAATGCTCACCCCGTTTGGTAAGTAGCTGTGATGAATCACACCGGCGCTAGACCACCAAACAGTGACCATCACTTTTCTAGGGGTAAGTTTTCGTTTAGGGCATTGTTTACGTGCTGAACCAGGATCCAACTAACTTGCTGAGCGCTTGCGGTTATCAAACAGAATCCATTTTTTATCGCAGGTAACATTGCGGTTTAAAATTCTTTCCTTTGTGTGTCTGTTGAGCAGTTCAAGACACGTCTCGACACGTACTTCGCACTGGCGATCATTGAGTTCGTGGGGCACCCATTTGTCAAAATTTTTTACCTTGCCAATTTGACGCAAATGGACCAATATTGTTTTGACGCTAACGTCGAAAGCGGCTGCTAATTCAGTCGTAGATTGTGTATTATCAGCTTTCATAATCGCCTTTAATTCGTGATTGTCGACCACCGTCTTCGGACGACCGTGAAGTTCATTTTTCAGGTCGAAATTCCCAGAACGGAAGCGAGCACACCAATAACAGGTGGTGCGCTGGTTTGTAGTGTTAGCTCCGCAAACGTCGTTGATGTTGCGTGCCGCTTGTGCCGCGTTGCTGCCACGACGGTACTCATATTCCATAATTACTCGAATTTTTAACGTATCCGTGATGACAAAAAAGATTGAAATGCGATGAAAATGTAACACTAATCAATAAACAAATGATTAATTTTGGAAAAAGAATTCCATGTTTTTAAAATAAAATTAATTTGAAATTAGAATTCTTAGCCAAACAAAAAATATTTTGATTTGAAATGGCCAGTACTGCAGAACGGCAATTTCATACATAAATACCTATTATTATCAGGCTGCAATGATTTAATATTTTCAAATTATAAAGGAATTTTACACTTCAAGAAAAGCAATTATTTTATTTTATTTCGTTACACTTCTATGCGATGTAAAATCTGACAGCAACAACATTCAGTCACAAATTATTAATCCTCTTAGGAAATTATCGAATGAGCCACAGATAAAATAAGTGTGTCATTAATATTATATGTTCTGTGTAATGTGTAATTTTATTATGTTATTATTAAACAATTATATTGAGTTATTAGATTAAAACACGCTTGGAATTTACGTGACACTGTTTATCTTATAAAATCATTTTATTTAAATATTTTTGTAGAAAAAATGATGTATGAAAAATATTGTATCCTTTCCTATATCGATTATTTTAATCATTCTTCTTTATGTTAATAATATTCAAATAGCTCCGATAATTCGAACTGATCGTTTTGTTCGAAGTATTCGAATATTGAATACGAATTAAACATTCGAAACATATTCGATTCGATCATTATTTGCACACCCCTAGTATTTACGTGCACGCTACAAAGAAATCTATTTTTTTATTTTCATAGATATATTGATTTTGTCTCTACAGAAATGTTTCAGAATCAAAACATGCACAGAGATGAGTAAATTCCAGATATCACCATCGTTCATATATTGATCCACTCTATCCTTTTAACACAAATACCCGCTTGCCATAGCGTTTAATTCCATAATCCGGCAAATGGTTAATATGGTTTGGGACTTTGTTGTAAAACCTAACAGTATTTCGCTAAAAAAATGTTACTGGTTTTATTGAGTCTGAAACATGGGATAACCATATTGTCACAGTTTCAGTTTTTTACGATATCCAGCTTTTCAACGTTTTTGCTGACATACATTAAATTATCAATGTTTGTATTGTCCGTTTGTTAAATTTAAATTTTGACATTTGAAACAAAGTCGCTGAAACAGTTGGTCTCGATTTATCATTTAACCGTTTTCCATAGCCATAGTATTATTGTGTTACTAATTATATTTGCGTGTGTTATATACAGAATGCGTCAATATACTACCAGAATGCAGAACACCAAATATAAAATAACTTTACTTTCAAAATGTTTGGCAGACTGGCTGAAACTTTTGTATATATTGTAAATAGAATGTCGTTCAAACAAATGAATGATCGCGTCTCTATAAATACTTCATATGGTCATATTAATAAACAGTCTATTTTACGCACTCCGAGTTTTATTATTACGCTGTCCGTGTCAGTCTAGAATCTTATAGTAGTGACCCCGAAGCTCCTACATACTGATTCAGTATTTTTTATTAATATATTAACAGAATAAAAATAACCTGGCAACACAGTCTGATGTTTACAGGTACAATGGTAGGCAGAGTACAGAAATAACGAGTGTTTACATTCACCCAGGATGCGTAAATATAAACTCTACTGTAGGTAAGTACTTTATCAAATCATTGCGAATGTATTCGATCTACTCAGGTCACAAACATCCAAACATCACAAACGTTTGATCCAAAGTTGGGTGATATGTGGAAACTGTCCAACTAGGGAACGAATTCCATTGTAAGTCTCTCTAATAGTTGTATTGTATTTCTTAGATTTTAAGAGTTACAATTTTAAAGTTAGTAGGATGTAAACAATGTATTTTTCTAATACATGCAATTTTAGTGAACAGTAAATCAAGAAATAATTTGACAAAGCGGTAGTATTACATGAGTCATTGCATTCATTTGGTTCATATTACTTACACCATATACGCCATTTTTGATTTACGCAGTAATATAAGTCAACAGTATGTCACCTTATTGTTTCAAATTATTACACATATTTAGCTGAGAGAAAGTAAAATTAATTAATTCTAAATTAGTTCATTCCGCTGTCGTAAGATGATATGTACAAAAGTGTAAAAGTTATAGTTTATTGATATTCTCTTTAATATTTTAATTAATGTGAAAACTAGCGACCGGTTCTTAGTACTTAATAATATATCGATATATATGTCGTGACAATAATAACCGGACAGTATTAATATGTATTCAGTAATCCAAGTATGTTCTATGCCCTAGTTGTCGATCGCTTTTTAAGGTGTCAAATAGTGCTGGCAGACCATCCGACTTAAACGAAAATTTCATCAAAACTGGCCTGGCCATTTATAGGAGAAGGTCAGTGTAAAACACACATATAGAGTATTTATATGTATATAAATTGCACAAATAACCAATGATTATATGTCTTTTTAGTTTAAACAAATAAATAATTTAAATTTAAGTTAACAGAAAATTTGTCTGGATAACGGTTTTTATAAACGTTTGTAATATCATAAAATCGCTAAAATTTTTACTGATTGTTTTGGTACGTAATTTTGTCTGTATATTTTGTATACAGTTGTACTGAAAAGAAGTTTAATTACCTAAAATAATGCTGCATAATACTGGTGATTTTATGTTTATACACTTTTAATTGCCATACTGTTGAAATTCATACTTAACATTACAAGGGTAGTTATTCTAAAAACAATCGACACTAAAGCGAGATTCCAATCAAAATCGCAAATTCCTTTACCATTGTTGTTGGGAATAAAATTGGGTCGGTTTGGTTACGGAATAGGTATCGGTTAGTTGTAAAGAGCCTTTATTAAGCGCACGTGCCTTACAGAAATAGCATGCGGAACGTTTACTGGGTTTTTGAACTTAGACAACCTGTTAAGATCGGATTTCTTCTAGTTACAGTTCGTTGAGGTGGTTGAACTAGTGTAAAATATATGAAGTCCCGGATACAATAACGCGGTCATATTAATTGCTTAAAAAAATCAAATATATGGTTGTTTATGCTTTTGTTTTAATTTCTTTTTTAAATGTTAATGTTTACCGTCAACACGGGTATGAAGTATTTGACGGGATTTTGGGATGTAGTGGATTGTATATTTTATTCATAATCTTGTGTTATTTAGATTTTCTATTTTGTAATACATATTGGTGGTGTTTTGTGTAATATACTTTGGTTATTGTGCACAATTAAAGTTGATCAGAAATAATACCGAGGAGCATAGAATCTGATTTGCCACAAGAACTCCTTGGAAAGTTCTAACAAGAGGGCCACCATCTTGTTAGATCATTTAAATGATCAGTAATAATGGCCATTACATTAATAATCTACTAGCAGATTGGTTGCCAAAAATAATATAAAAAACACGTGTATGTCGTTTATGTTTCTACTGAAAACCAGTACTGTACTGAGTACCTAAGTACGACACGCACGCCACTTACAGTAACATGTAAAGTATACATTAGATATATAAATACTAACAGTGTGTGAAATGAGGTTTATCATCAGCAACATATATGGAACCTTAACGCACCATATAACTACCTCAGTGCCCACTTACACAACGTAAGGAACTAATGAAACAATGACTTAAATATGTTATTATAATGATATGATATGCCCATATTGTGAATATGTAATGCATTTATGATCTAATGTCTTATTAGAACTACCCTTTCTATCTTCAAAATTACTATCAATAATTATAATGTTGAACTGAAAACAATGAATGAGCTGATCTTGAAATCTTGCATAAATATAGATCAACATATGGAACTTTAGATCTGTCTAAGCAGATTTTAATATTCGACAATTTAAATAGTGCTCATTGTAATCGATACAATATTCTTATATGTTACTAAGGTTATTGAGTGTTTGTAGGCGACAGCGCGGTAATTTAAATAATATGGCCGCCAAAATAACCAAAAGGCAGTATAATTCAAATTACATACATATATATGAATTTCGATTAAATTTATTCTTGGAGTCCAGTACAACGCACGTCTTACGCGCATGCTTACAGTGAACAACATATTTTTACTAAATTTTATGCAGACGAAGTCACCGTAACAGCTAGTCTAAAATAGAATAATCTAAATAACTTCACATTAGACCAGTTATCTGCTAGCGAAAGTTCCGTAAAAATCGGTCGAATCGATTCGAAGATAGCTTTGCGGGCGAAGCCACGGTTTACAGCTAGTCAAAATTGAAAAAGACTAAATTATTTTTTATTATGCCCACTATCTGCCAGTGAAAGTTCCGTAAAAATCGGTCGAACCACTTCGGAGATAAAGCTGCGGGCAAAGCCACGGTTAACAGCTAGTCTAAATTACTTGTTATGATGTCATCCATTTGACAGTGAAAATCCCGTGAAAATCTGTCCAACCGTTTTGGAGATAGCATTGTGGACAAAGCCGTGGTTAACAGCTAGTCTAATTTAGAATAGCTTAAGTAACTCGTTATAATTTCAGTTATCTGCTAGTGAAATTTTCGTCAAAATCGGTCCAGCCGTTTCGGAGATTAACCGGAACAGACAGACCGACATTTTTTTTTTTAAATTGTATTTAGTTTATTAGTAGCGTGTATACTTTCAAACAATCGGTAAAAAAAATGATATTACATACAGACACTTCATTTTTATTATATGTATAGATATCTATAAACTCCTTTTATTTTTTCTCTATCTCTTTTTTATTTCTATGTTTATCTATATTACAGAATGGGTTTTGATAACAGTTCAAAAATTGCGGAACATACATTGGGATGTTAACATTTTTAAAAAAGGCGTAGGTCGTAGGCAGTAAACAGTTACTAATTGGTCAAGAAGACACGTTTATGGTATACATTTTTGCAGTATAATAATAAAAATACATGATTTTTTTTAATATTATAGGGTGAAAGCGAGCAGGCGGGTCACCCGACGGTAAGTGATCACGGCCGACCATGGAGACTAGTAACACCAGGGGAGTCGCATGTGCGTTGTCGGCCTTTTAAAGGTGGTGGGCCTCCAGCGCTGTCATTCGCTGAACGAAACATGCGAGCACTATTACTTCACGTGGGTGTTTCTGTGGGTCGGGTGGTACTACCCCGGGCGAAGTGACCCGTGAGTGCTGAAATTGACCCATTCATGTTGAAATCAGTCATAGCTTACCGTGGGCTTTAGCACCAACAAATTGAATTGAAACGAAGTTAATGATAAATTTGAGTTGATAAATTACATTGATTCAAAAATTGAAATAATCAAGATAACTACCGCTAAATTATCAAGTCTTGATATTTTCTCTGATTGTTCACGAATATTTGAAATGGTAAACCACTTAATACGCTATTAACCAGTTGTAATATTATAATTTATTTTATTTTAAATGACTGCTTATATCGATTTTATTTCTATTCAAAATGTCTTAATTTAGTTTCTTTTTTTATTCTATTCCATTTAATTCTAATTTATTTCAATGCTATTTTAGTGTGGTTTTATATGAATTGTGACCATTCTTCTTAATAACAGTTTCCTTTTATATAACCCATTGAAATAGTAACTGACAGGAAATATCGTGTTCATGTTTAATTGAATACCACACTAGTATATTAATTTAATCAATTTCTTATTATATACTAGCTGTACCCGCGGCTTCGTTCGCGTGGAACCTGATGTACTACACTGTGACTAATAAAGTCATCTGAATGTATTGCGTCGTCATTAAAAGTACAATAACTTTTGATAGACCAAACCGATTCTGAGAAAATAACTAAATATCAGTAGAAGATATGCTTTATGACTTTTATTACACTAATCACGTATAGTGTCGAAGCAGTCAGGAATGGCAATAAATACTTCGTAGATACTGTCACTATTTATTTGGCCAGAGCTTCGCCTTAAAATACTTGGTATATAAGAATAATGCCTAGATATCACAGACATCTTTCCTTTTAAAGGCCGATCTATGTAAGTCAAAGCGATTACTATTTACACATAATTCCCCAAATAATTTAAGTAACACAAAAATAATAAAGTATGAACAAATTAATGTTATTTAAGCTATACAATAATTTTATATAATTATCCTTATTTATGTATCTCGAATGTGTTTACTAATCTGTTTCGACATGTAGATCAGCGACATCTAGCCTTTCATGACCGAACTATGAAGTCAAAGAATATACTATTTATTATTCATAATGATCAAACTAATGATTCAATTCTATATAATGATATTCTTATTTACGTCTTATTAAAATCTATATAATAATAATTATTCTTATTTATGTAACTTTATTATGGTGGCGCTAGTTTCAATGTGTCTCTTAATATGGTGGCGCTAGTATCAATGTGTATCTCTAATATGATGGCGCTAGTGTCAATGTATATTTATAATATGGTGGCGCTAATATCATATAATATGGTGGCGCTAATATCAATGTTCCGGTCGTGTTGTAGTCTCGTCTCTTGAATGTGATACAGCGGCACCGGCGGTGGGTGCTAACACTTTCTTGAAAAGGTTTTATCATAAACGCAGTACTTTAGTAGTGATGCGTGTTCAAACAAACAGACAGACAGATATTTCTAAAGTTGATTGAAATGTACTTTATCATTTATTCGTAGACAACTGCAATATTTTTTTACAAAAGTCTATAAAGCTCAGACACGTTAGATTTACATTTTTACTATATGTATAGATAAGTCTGTAGACAAGAGAGCTTTATTTAATTTAATCGTGGCTAATGCCCAGTTTCTGAGATACTCGGTTAAACTACCAAAAGTTATTGACTCAACAAGGTTATCCATAAGATAAACTGTCAAATGAACCGTTGAGTTTTACTGACATTTACGTATGATTGTGTGTTCAGAAACGCAATTTGAGCAGTTATCGAACCGATAACGTTATTGAACAGATAAACTACAATTAAAGTGCCTCAGAAACCGGACATTAATACAGTATCCTTTTTTATTATTGTCGATTGATTGATTGATTCTGTTTGTCGCTGCGTGATTGAATTTATGTGGATAGAAGAGATTACATTGCAGTAATCCGCAGTAGCAGATTGCAGCTGGTATATAAACTTTATTTGCAACTATGAAACCAATATTAGGTTGATATCGTTATACTCTTGTTTTCAAATCCACATTAGAATCCCTGAACCGTCCAAAACCACAACCGTGCTATTACAAAAAAGTTAAATACGTATTAAATACTTGGGTTAAAAAAGTTTCCTAATAAATGCACCGCGCTCGCCCGAGTCAAGTTCGCGTTATCCTTTTTCGCAAGCGTAACCTAACGTAACCAAAACGAAACAAAAGAACAAGATGGTGAACAATCAGCGACCGCGGTGCATTTAATATGAGACTTTTTTAAAGCCAGGGTTCAATACGTATTTAACTTTTTTGTAATAACGTAAGGGTTTAAGTTATTCCAAATTTGAAACTTAAATAATAACAGATTATGTAATGTAAAATTATAATAATAAATATATATTTAAAAACGAGATTCGTTATTTCAAAACCAGGCTCTTAAAAAAACAGCTAAGAGGTAACTTGGTAACCTACCTTTTTTTTTTTTTTTAACGTGGGGAAATCCCTTATGGATACGCCACCCTCCCGGGGGAGAGGGTGGGTTATGTCCGAGTCGCACGGACTAAAACCCCACGGTGTACCGACAGACCGTTTTGTGGGGGCGGCAAGGGATCGTACAAGCTAATCAACCTTGTAGAGCCGCCCCCACGGTCCGCCCGGCGGAAGGTGACCGCCGGGTTCCTACCTATAGAGGGACAGACCGGGTACACACCGGCTGCCCCCCTCGTCCGCCGGACCTGTGCAATGAGGAGATGGGCCCCCCATCTCCTCAGGTCCGGCTACGGTGGCAGGAGGAGTTGGGCGAAGCGCCTTCTCCTCCTGCCTGTACTTCTTTGGCGGAGACGGCCACTCAGCGGGTCTGCCTCGCGGGCCCTCTCCGCCTCCTCCTTCTGCGAAACGACCTCCTCGCAGAAGGAGGCCATCGCTCGCCAAGCCTGTTCGCTGCTGAGCATGGCCGAAACCACGCTCGGCAGCGATAAGTCCGTTCCCACGACCGCCGCCAGACTGCGGCGCTGCACCCCCCACGCAGCACACTGAGACAGAGTGTGCTGCGCGGTATCTTCGACAGCGCCGCACTCGTGGCAGGTGGCGGTCGGCTCCCTGCGTGCGATCCGGTACAGGTACCACCCGAAACAACCGTGTCCGGTGAGTACCTGCACCAGTCGGAACGTCAGGGAGCCCCAGCCCCTGGACATCCACTCCCGCAGGACCGGGCGGACGGCGTCTACGGTAAACCGTCCGAACCGCTCGTCCGCCAGGCCCTGCTGCCACCTTTCGACGGCGTCTCCTCTGAGACGCCGTCTCTCCGCCTCTACCTCCCTGGGAGCCGGAGGCTCCCCCCTTCTTTTCCTCGCCGCCGTGAACTCGTACACGGCGGCGAGAACTCCTGCCTCCAGCTCCCAGGGTAGGGAGCCGGCGAGCACACAGGCCGCCGCCGAGGACACCGTCCGGTACGCCCGGATTGCCCTCAGTGCCACCGTGCGCTGCGCACTTCGCAGCGCGCGCACGTTGGCGGCACTGAGGGCGTTGGCCCAGACCGGAGCCCCGTAGGCGGCCATCGCTCGCCCCTCCACCACAATGTGAGCCCCAGGAGGTGGCCTCCGCCGAGGCCCATGGAAGAGTAGGGCCTCGGTCTTCTCGAGGGCCACCCTGAGGCCCAACCTCTTTATGCGCCTGACCACGAGGGTTGTGGCCATTGTGGCCAGGCGCTCCACCTCCCTCCACTCCGGGCTACGACTAGGGTGTCATCCGCGTAACATATGAGGCGTGCCCCATATGGGAGCACGCCGCGGAGCACCCAGTCGTAGCCCATGTTCCACAGGAGTGGCCCTAAGGCCGACCCTTGTGGAACCCCTCGCCTTGTGGCGCGCCGGACCATACGCTCGTCGCCCTCTACGTAGGCGACCTCCCTATCTTCGAGGTACGCCTCCAGCACCCGCCGCAGGTACGGGGGCACTCCGAAATATAGGAGTGCCTCCCGTATGACCCCATGCGGCAGGGTGTTGAAGGCGTTGGCAATGTCAAGTGACACCGCCAAAACCCTCTCCCCCTGGGAGGTCGCCTCTGCAGACAGCGACTTCAGGAGGCACAGGGCGTCCACAGTGGAACGCCCTGTCCGGAAGCCATACTGCGCGTCCGCCAGGTTCGGCCCCACACCCTCTAGGTGCTGGACTACCCGGGAGGAGATAACCCTCTCCAGCACCTTCCCGGCGTCGTCCAGCAGGACGAGGGGCCGATACGCGGACGCGCAGTCCAGAGGGCGGCCCGCCTTTTCTATGAGGCAAAGCCGCCCAAGCTTCCAGGGCTTCGGGAACTGTCCGACCGTAAGGCAACTTGGTAACCTACCTATGATGACTGATCTTACAAACGTTTACAGTTCTATTGGAGCTTGGTAAAACATTACTATGCGTTATGGTTACTGCTTACTGAACCTGCATTTTTGTTCCTTGTTCTTATATCACGTACCACCTAAGTAATATTATAAATTTGGTAAAGTGAGCTTGTCTGTTTATTTCTTTGTTTATTGCGTTGTCTGAACTACTCAACGTACAATATTTGTAAGGATAATCGTTTCCAGTACAACGCTAGTCTCTGCCCGCGACTTCATTCTGGAATCGTTACTTTGGGCTAAAGCTAACACGCAGCGGAAGCTCTCAAAAGGAAAAACAAAGTTTGAAATTTCTGAATCTTTGAATTCTATATTTGTGCTCCTCCCTTATTATTCTTAGCGTGATGATATATAGTCTATAGTCTTCCTCGATAAATGAGTTCTCGAGACTGAAAGAATTTTTCAAATCGGACCAGTAAGTAGTTCTTGAGATTAGTGCGTTCAAGGAAACAAACTCTTCATAATATAACTAGCTGACCCGTGTCCACTTCGTTGGGCGGTAATAGGCATTATTAAGCTCTACAACTTTTCTCTAGAACTCAATCATACGTGTAGTCCGGTGAAGCTGTTAAGACTTTGCTAGGTCAATAGCGTAGTCAGTACGAAAAAAAAAAAACTCAGTCATATATCTCTCATCGTTAAGGCACCGTTCGTAAGAAACGTTTTCGATCGACCGTTTTTTCTTCGACTTACTTTGCAAATCCGACTACCACAAAAAAGTCTTTTCCTTTTTCGGGTTAATATATAACCTATGACACTCACAAATAACGTGGCTTTTTATTTTTAAAATAATTTTCAAAATCGGTTTAGTAGGTTCAGATATTACCCCCTACAACCTCACAAACTTTACCTCTTTATAATATTAGTAGAGATTAATTAATCGTTAAATACTATACCCATCCATTACGTATCGTCGAGAAATCTACGCGGAGATAGATTGGACTAACTTCGCATCTCTACTTAGTTTATACTTGATGCATGAGAACCGGATGGCTGGTGTCATCTGGCGGTCAACATTTTAATTAATCTGCATCAATATTGCAAGACACATTACACTCACGCTATCTAATAGTGCTAGTTTTTACTGGTTTCAGCATGAATGGGTTGGCTCACCCGAGGTTGTACCACCCTCTCATAGAAAACCGACGTGAAGTAACAGTGCTTGTATTGTTGCGTTTCGTTCGGTCAGTGAGAGCGCCGGAGGCCCACCTCCCACCCCCTCTCCACTCTCCTCTCCCTCCACTAATCCTTCACCCCTAAGGGTGGCAACGCACTTGCGACTCCTCTGGTGTTGTTAGTGTCCATGGACCGTGGTGATCACTTAACATCAGGTGATTCACGTGTTCGTTTGCCACCACCTATGACTTAGAAAAATAGTTTCGTTTATTAACGTTAATATATGTCTGTGTTATAATTTGAGAGGTATAACATATGATTGTAAAATTATAAAAATATCTATTGTTTCTATGGTTTATTATGTTTTTTCGATAAAATATAGTACACGGCGGAAATGAAGATATCGCAAGATGATAAATAGATAAAAGAATGATACGTATATTTACAGAATTATTTTAAAATCATATATTTATTTATCATGGGTTATATCAATATGACAATACATTCGCAATACAATATTTATATAACAAGAAATTAAAGTTCATTAAAACGAAGTATTTAACGATTTTACACATTTAAGGATTCAACATAAATAATCAGTTGGGTTTTTATGTTATTTTTAATTTATTTCATTTCATTTTAACTTCATACTATATTTTAAGTTTAATTTTACTAGATAACTACAATTCGTTTATTTTATTATATTTACTGCCCTAAAACTATTTGTCTACTTACTCCGTAGCCGTCGGAATGTTTTCTAAGAACTTTGATGTTTTTTTACGTAATTTGAACGGATTAATGAACGGATTTTCATCTGGTTTTCACCAGTAGATGAAGTGATCATGAGAAAGCTTTAAGTATATAATTCGTCAAGGTTTTTTTTATGATTAGGGCGGGACGACGCCCGTCATGCCCGTTGGTGTACCTATATATAATTCACATTCGCATTTATAATATTGGTAAAGAAGTAAGGATTACAAAAGTTTGCGCGTTTATTTTTATATGTCTGGTGTATATTTGTATAGAAAATGGTGGTGTGTACGAAATGTACCCGTTGATTGAATAGTCTTTTTATGAAGGTACAGGAAATGATTTTCTTGTTTAATTATTGGTGAGAGGATAGAGACGAATGGAAAACTCCTTATCTGTTGGTTGATTTATGATCCATCGATTAAGTTTTCAACGCAGGTGTAGATACGTTAAGATGTAAGTAATACTATTAAAAATAAATAGGTATTCAGCAGGTAGTTCGTGTGAATTTTTCTTGGTTTGTTATGTAGAGTTGTCAACAGTTACGGATTGTATAGGATATATATAATATACGAGTATATGAACATTATATGCATTAATTTTTTTTTATTGTGACCGTTCATGCGTTATACATACTTACAGGGTTCTACGCTGGTAATGAGCTAGTCCGGTGAAGCTGTTCAGACCTTGCTGGGTCAATAGCGTAGTCAGGTCGAAAAAAAAGAAGCTGGTAATGAGATACACTATTTAGTGCCAAAGAAGCAGTTAGTGTCACTTTGATTACGATCTTATTTGTGTTTCTTTTTATAAACATATCAAACCACACAAATATATAACGTACAGTAAAATCTAGTGTACTTTTAAGTCCAAATACAAGTAAATGTAAATAAAAACGTACTTACTGGTATAGAAGGGTTTAATATTATCCTGCAGTCCTTCTTATATACTTGAATCAATAAAGCATAAAGCTGAACTTTACTAGGGTTAATCTATATAAAGTTATTGTGGTCGAGTCGTTTGACAGGTGGAATGTAAATTCAATGTCTGCAGTTTCGAACTTCGCTATGTATCAACAAGTTTTTCGAAATTCTCATAGTAAATCTAATTTAAATTGGTAACATTGTCGGATGATTATGAAAGAAAATATCGTGAGGAAAGTTGAAACTCAGATATGTCCTTTTAGTACCACCGTATGTCGGAAAATAAAGAACTGTCTCAAAGTTTGAAATTGCCAATATGTTGTGGGCAAACACGGTAATTACGATCATACCTTCCTTTGGGAAGAAGCATAGGCTTCTAGGGCCATAGGACCACAGGGCCCTGCAATGGGTTTCTTACAAACAGAGCTAGTCACAGTATTAAAACTTCGTTCTGGGTATACTTCACACATTACTTGCCATTATTAAAAAAAATTGTTTGGTTGGAAGTTACTTTGTATTCCTGCCTCGAATTGATGGATCTTTGCTACATCCGATTGCAACAGAAATACGTTTGACTTTGTCTGGATAGTTTCTTACAAATTAATGTTATTACAAATAACAGGCAATTAGTCTACTGAATACGCTGTCCATGATACCTTTAGAACAACCGTAGAGTTGCCGACTTTAATAATCCCTTTATGTCGGTTTGTTGCTGAAAGCTGAAATACATACAACAAAAATCGAACTATATTCATTTTAATATACTCTGAATTCTGTACTTGCAGGCCGTCTATCCATGCTTCCTATGACGTCTTCATATTAAACACGAAAGTGTATAGTCCATTTGAAATAATGGCTGTTCTTGGATTATATTACATTGAAATGAGTAGCAAATATCTGTATAACAAATCTAGATTCACACATATTTCAAATAAAGAGCAAAAATCTTTGCCATTAGTAAAATTGCGCATATTCATATCGTGTTCGTGAATAAACACAACACAACACAAATAAATCAGTCTAAGAATGTATTAAATGTCAAGACATTAGAGATAATTGAATGCACGTACAGTCGAGCGCGTAGGTGAGATCAGAATATTTTTAATATTAATATGTTGTTATAATAATATGTGCAACCATACCGCAGATACGTTGGCGTGGATTAATTGATTATATTTTATTAGTTGTGCTGCGTGGTTTTACTCGAGTTAGGTATTCTCGTCCTCTCTTCCGATATTTCTTCGTTTTCGTTTAGTGTATTTTGTGACTTACAATTTGTATGTTAATTGCTTCACTCCTAATGTTCGAAGCGTGAAGTTGGACTCTACAAATCCATCTTTAATAAATGGGCTATCAAATATAATTTTGTTTTTAAATCCACCCGGTTGTTCCAGATATATGAACAAACGAATATACAATATCTTGAGCTTTATAATATCAATATATTTCAAATTTACTTACGTCAACTCCTTATCACGACGGAATATTGTATTTTACAAATTACAAGGTAATGTAAAAGCAACCTAAAGATTTTTGATGTTCTTTGTGACTTACTTAGAAGTAGGTACTTACGTCGCTTAAAGGAAAAAAATAAGAGTTACATTTAAGGCATTGGTAAGTATTTTAGATCGTTTTCTTCTAGCGATTATATAAATGGGAAAATGAGTTCGTTTGTTTGTTACGCATAACTATTCTGGCGATCAGCATGAAATATTGTATAAATCCTTGTCAAGGGTACAGGAAAAGAGACAGGATACTCTTTATCCAAATAAAGTACTGTTGTCGAAGGGTACGCTAAATCCACATTAATGCGTGCGAAGCAGCAAGCAAAAGCTAGTCATTTATATCTAGCTGTTCAGTTTGTAATATTGCAAGAGAACGCGCTGATGGCATGTTTTTATAGAACACTAGCTTCTGCCCGCAACTTCGTCCGCGTTGATTAGTTACTTTGGGCTAACTAACACGCAGCGGAAGCTCTCAAAAGGAAAAAAAAGCGATTTTGAAACATTCTTCGTTGGTGCTCCGCTCCTATCGGTCTTAGCGTTATGACATATAGCCTTCCTCAATAAATGAGCTCTCAACACTGAAAGATTTTTTCATATCTGACCAGTAGTTCCTGAGATTATCCACTATAACATCACAAACGCACAAGCTTTACCTCTTTATAATGTTAGTATAGATTACTTATTGCTTTCTTTTAAAAAAATAATCACAGATCATAAAGTTTTTTAGAACTACAAGAATACTACAGAGAAAATATTTTTTTTTATGTCATAGATGGCAAACGAACAGGTGGGTCACCTGATGTTAAGTGATCACCGCCGTCTATGGACACTAACAACACCAGATGAGTTGCAAGTGAGTTGCCACCCTTTGGGGGGAAGGGTTAGGGGAGGGAGAGGGAGAGGAAAGGGTAGGGGAGGTAGGCCTCCGGCGCTCTCACTGACCGAACGAAACGCAACAATGCAAGCACTGTTACTTCATGTCGGTTTTCTATGAAAGGGTGGTACTACCCCGGACGAGCCGACCCATTCATGCTGCAACCAGTAATAGTTTCAGTGTGGCTCTACCACCATTAAAATAATTACATGAATAAGATATTCACATAAAAATGTTCATGGCTATTAAATCTAGAATGTCCTGCTTAAATCCACTAATTGCAGCGTAAAATGAAAAACGAAATACATACTGAAAAAAACTAAATTAGATCTTCATCGCTTTAATAAGACTACATTTATAATATTTTGATATATATGTCGATATATAGTCGGCGATTCTAATATTTTAATCAAGAGTTACCAATTGCAAACTGAATGTTCTGTTTTATGTATGTCTCATCTATAACTGTAATTGTTTAAGCGTTTCGTGATCTCGAGGGTTTGTGTTGGTTGTGGAGCGAAATGAAATACAGAAGGCGTTCTGCTGACTGTCCTTTATGCGAATATCATTGGTACATGTTATATCACACTGTTATACTAATATTCTTAATATATAGAGCGTCTTACATTATGTTGCTACACGTCCCGGCCGTGATACTGACAGATCTCTGGGTAGTGCATAGGTTTTTTACAATTTTAGGCACCCGGTTACAAGTCCATTGGGTGTCTTATTTGCAATGTTGCCTTATGTGCTAATATTTATAACTAATGATATTAAACACTGCCACACGAACGCCACAAAAGGTTATAATGAACTGATCTACAGACTGTTGGCAGCAATAAGTTTGAAAAAAAAAACTGTATTTATTAACATATTTGAAAAACTTTAACAATAACAAATTAATCAATTTGAAAATATTGGTAAGATATTTGAAAATATGATCCGTAATTTTGGGATCTGGATCTTAAAAAACAAGCCAACAAACAACTTTGTCATAAAAAAATCTGGCTTGGATTGTCAAGTACGGTTATAGAATGTAATTCACTATTCTGGAGACAAAAGTCAGATATGTCATAACTTGTGGCAATGAACCGATAACCGTTAGAAGAAATAATAACACCTGTGTGATTTTCATAGCAATGTTGCCTTACCTATAAAAAACTTTTAATATAGTTTAGTCACGACCGTCATTACAGAAACTAGTAATTATAGAAAGAAATCCGATGTAGTATTTCGGTTCTATGCATCACATTGTGTAGTTATCCGATGTATATCTCTTTTACTTATTGTAAACATAATATTAGTAAGAAGCGCCTCACAAGTATGTTAAAAAAATATTTTAAATTGGAGGAGCTCTTTCGCATGGTGATAGGGTTTTTTCGAAGTCCGCCTGGCTAGCTACTACCTCCAAGTTGAAAATCTGTCGCCAAGTACGTGTTCGTGAATTCCGGCAGTTGCACTTAAGAGCCAGTTCCCATTAGATTTAGCGTGTTTAATATCTTAGACCACGTAGTTATTTGACGACAAATGAGGTTGTGCTCAAACGCTAAACTCTATAAAGTATAAAAACACAGTTTTCAGACCGGAACAACGAAATAGGTGCTCAGACAGTTGGGCTATTCACATCTACGGTTAATGCATTGTAACCATGTTCAGTGTTGCATTTCTGTATGAGCTAACGTGTTATTCGATTGTTCTCGGTGGATTGATCGATCAAATTGTAACCTAACGTCACTGCCGATGACGTCATACTTTCATATAGAGGCCATCTTAATTTCGCTCCGGTATATGTGTTAGTAATCTAAAATTGGAATTAATTTACATTTCAATTTACTTACATTGTCTGAATGTTATACATATAATACAATTCGTATTTATACGTAAATTTGTTGTTGTGTTCTGCGTAGTTATATTGAGTGGTCAAAAAGTTTGGTGCAGACTGTACATACTTTGAAGATAAACAATTTTATTTTAATAATTTATTCTAACGACATACATTCATAAATAAATAAAGATCGATAAACTCGCTTAATTGTACAGGTAGTATGTTAAAATAATTTTATTACAAGATTAATTATTTAAAAAAAATACAGTTACGCAAACAAAGAGATGTTGTTAAAGTGCAGTACCAATTTAAATGTTACTGACATTATTAGCCCGGATTTTTATCCATGTGCTGATTGACACAAAGCGTGTTGCTTTATTCCCAGTAATTGCAATTAATCAGAATTATTATAAAAGTGTAATAACTCCAGTATGAAATGTATAATAATAATAATATTATGATGTTAGGGTTGTAACTTATGCAAAAAAGTTGTAGTCTAGTTCTGTATTGTAAACGTGCTATATATTGTATAATATGACATCGGTATATACTTTATCTCGAATATATTTACGCTTTACCCTTATCTTAGTATCTAGGAATAATTGAATAAAATTCTTTTTATATAGGTAAACTTCCTTCGTTTTTGAGTAAAGATCAAATGAATGTTCATCTTTATTGTTTCAGTCTAAACAAAAATAAAAACAACAATTCAAAACATATAGTATATTGAAATATATAAAAGTGGATGTATTAATATTTAATTTATTATTTTTATTAGTAAAAACATGTGCGAAATTCCTAATAGTTTAGTCATATTAAATAAATACTGCAAATCTAAATGCTGCCTTAGATGTTTCATGAAATATCGGTACACGTCTTAAGCTATCCAAGGTTAAACCTATTCATACATATATACATTTGTGAACCATACAGTCGAAATTGCATGATTCACAAATGAATACGTGTATATCGGAATGAAACGAACTAAACTATTCGATTCAGTTCGATGAGGGAAAAAAAAACAAAACCCTCCCACCATGTGTATATATGTGCACGTGTGTGAGAGAGATGATCTCATATGTGTGTTCAAGTGATGTAGATGAGTCACTGTATCGCGAAAATAATATCACGAGGGCTCCGCGCGGGGACGACCTAGGCTCGAAATATTACTGAGAACCGCGATGTGTGCGGGAGCTAAAAAGGATCGATTACAAAAGCGCGGGCGCAACACGCATTTAATAAGATCGAATTTAGCGCATACGATGAACCTCGCGAACAGGAATCTTCTGTTCCTTGAGGTCATCTGAAATGTCGTCAGTCGGGAGTTCTGAGGGGACTCTACGGATCACAACCCGTAGTTTACGCTCCTCTTCGAGAGACATGATTCACAAATGAATACGTGTATATCGGATTGAAACGAACTTAAACTATTCGATTCAGTTCGATGAGGGAAAAAAAAACAAAACCCTCCCACCATGTGTATATATGTGCACGTGTGTGAGAGAGATGATCTCATATGTCTGTTCAAGTGATGTAGGTGAGTCACTGTATCGCGTAAATAATATCAAGAGGGCTCCGCGCGGGGACGACCTAGGCTCGAGATATTATTGAGAACCGCGAAGTGTGCGGGAGCTAATAGGGATCGATTACAAAAGCGTGGGCGCAACACGCATTTTATAAGATTGAATTTAAATTTACTAACGGTGACGGCACCGAAGTCTAAAAATAGACATAACAAAAATTATTATTATTGTTTGACGGTTATTTTTAGGGGAAGATAGACGTAAATACGCGATTTACTCTATCTTATTTGAGTTATTTATTTTTTTAACAGCTGCGCGCGCGAGCCTTTGTAGTGTAGCCGCGATGGCTGGAAATCTATGGATTGCCGTGACGGCACCTAGTAGCGGATTACGAGAGCACTCTTCGTACGCCGAGATCTCCGAGATCTCGTGGAAAATGAGTAGTTGACCTGCGTAGTCAATACTCGATAGGGAAAAGGAGTATGCGGGGTCATCCTGTGAAGGATTAGCCGCCGGAGGTTTGGGAGTGTGCTGGGACGCGGGTTTAGGAGCCCACGGGGCCTGAGGGGCCCGGTAGGGGCGGGGGGGCGCACTAGTCGCGGGTACGGACGCTGCCGGTGCACGAGACGTGCCCGGCAGGTTCGGGAAGGCCTCTCGAGACATGAGAGGCGGAGGTCGAGGACGGGCGGGGGCAGCGGCCGTCTTAGACGGCGACGCCTGCCTGGGGTATCGAGGGCGCTTTGTGCGCGGGGCGCGGGGACATCCGCGATAATTCGCGGTATGGCCCACGCCGCGGCACAGAACACAGCTCGGAGGGTCGGAGGCGTCTTTCGTGCGAGAACACTCCCTAGTGGAGTGGTCGCCGAGGCACTTAACGCACCTGGGTTTCAGGCGACAGTTTCGTGCGGAGTGTCCGTACACCTGGCAGTTGTGACACTGCGAGGGCACAGACGTTTTGCGCGGCGGCTCGACTATGACGCCGGAGAGGCCGCAAAGGGATGTAAGATTAAAAATCGCTTTCCCCTGAGGGGTGCGATCGAGGACAACGAGAACCATATCATATGGAGCCCTGGTGCGCGGAGAGCGCATACGATGAACCTCGCGAACAGGAATCTTCTGTTCCTTGAGGTCGTCTGAAATGTCGTCAGTCGGGAGTTCTGAGGGGACTCTACGGATCACAACCCGTAGTTTACGCTCCTCTTCGAGAGAGTGCGTGAAATAGCCCCACTGGTTGTCCCGAAGGAAACGAGTGAGGTTGCGATGGGCGGTGGACGTGGCTACCTTCACCTGAATACCTACAGCGGTATTCACGGCGGAGGTGTAAGGGATACCTGCTGTTTCCAGCAGGCTGGAAATCTCAACCCAAGACGCTTTGTCTTGGATCGTAACAGGGGGCGGTGAGCGGGGCTTCTTGCCCGAAACTGCGGAACCCGCAGCCACGGGCGAGTCGGGTCTAGAGGGCGCTGGTGTCGCCTTTGGCACTTTCGCGCCATCGACGTTTGCGATCTTTTTAGAGGGCAATTTGTCCTCCGGATCGGAAGAGGAGTTCGAGCGCTTCTTGCGCGGTTTGCGGTGCGTGACGGTGGTGAAGCCATCGTCCGCAGCAGGGGCTTGCTCAGCCTGAGGGGCTTGCTCGGCAGGGGGATCCTGCTGAGCAGGAGGGTCTTGCTCCATGTCGGAGCCGGAGTCGGAGTCGGAGTCATCGCTATCGCGATCGGCTGGGATTGGGAAGTTGTTGGAAGCCTCGATCTTGGCATAGATCGAGGGAGCGGGCTTCGAGGAATGAGGGAGCTCGGTGCGACGCTTTGCAGCGTACGCATCGTAATCGTCTATAATGTGAAGAAGCATTTACGCCGGCTGACATAACAGCGACGACCGACGGAGGAGGGTAGGAGGAGGAGGGTGTTACTCGGTCGTCGCCGTTGTTTTTGGATTGTACTGTGCTTACCATCAGGCACAGTGCAGTCACTTTGCCGTGCCACAATAAAAAAAAGTCAAAAATAGTTTTATTTTATAAATATCTCTCTTCCTATGGCTTTAATGCAATGACATGTGTAGTTATTGTAGAATATAAAATTCTCTACAACTTTTGTCTTATACATTTTTGTATAGACTTAACTGTGTTTGACATAGAGGGCGCTGAGAACGCGCAACACTTTCGTATTTGCAGCATGATACAAGGCCTACAGTTAGTCCTGATAATATGTCGTATGGAGTCTATATATCTTCAAAAATATATAATTATAAATAATTTGCATTTAATTACTAATGACATTAGTTTTAATAATGTTTGCCTTTAATGAAATGTACGTTTATTTAATAACACTTATCACTTCGTGTAATAAAAAATAATTATTTAAAATCCGTCATTTGTATATTGATATTATTAACATTAGCCTGGTTTTCACATCTATTGGCACTCCAAGCAATTATTTTGTACATTTGTATACAGTCAAAATCAAAATACTCTTTATTCAATTTAGGCCCTGAGAAGGCACTTATGTACGTCAAAACTACCACCGGTTCGGAAAACAGCCCAGTCATTGAGAAGAACCGGCAAGAAACTCGATCTGGTTTATCTTTTCATAATAACTAACATATTTATTTTTATTATTACAACATAATAGACACATAAAGCTACATTATTTTTTAGTGGTTGCACAGAGAGAGGCGTCACCTCCAGACGTCGCTATCGTTCACATACTGATCCACCCTGTAATAACATTTTTATATTAAGACCCACTTGACATAACACTTGAACCTACTATCCGGCAAATCGGTAATGTGTTTTGGGACTTTGTTATAAAATCTAACACTATTACCTAAAAAACTGTTACTGGTCTTAGTAAGCCTGAAACAGTTTAATTATTAACAGTTTGTTATGGTTTCTGGTATTTACAATATGTCGGTCTTTTACTAAATCCAGATTATCTAAGTTTTTCCGGACGTACATCAAATTCTCAAGAATATATTGAGAGGGCAGAGTTAAAATACCGAATTCTTGAAACTTAGTCTTTAATGATTCACGAGGTCCCAAATCATAGATTGCTCGAACTAAAGTACATAGAGTGTATCAATTGATCAAACATAGTGGGATGCACGAAATACTTCACGTCGCTAGTCTAGAGCATATCCAGGTCATTTTTTCAGGGACATTATTTCCCCTACTAAAAACCGCTCAACGCGACTAAAGAAGTTTGTACTCCAAAAGTTTATCACAATCTATAGAGATTGAGTCATGCATGAACTGCAGTAGATCTTTATCTTTTTAATTATATAAAAAAAATTAAATAAACAAAAATTGAGCGTAGATTAAGGTTGCATGACACTCATTCAAGTAGCTAAAATTGTAATAATAACAATTTAATAATCATTGTTTCCATTATTAGCGTTGACAACCCTAGCTGCAGAACAAAAGTAGGTCCTTTTGATACCCGCCATGTTATAATATCATGTCGTTCATACATTAGGCGTTTACGCAGCATACATTTCTTGATGCGTGAATGTTTATTTAAATTTTGTAAATTACGCGTTCTGTGAAAATGGATTTAAGAAAGCATATATTTTGCATAAACATTTTTTAAAAGGTTGACATACTCGTATATGCAACAAAATTATATGAAATCACTACACTGTACACTTTGCTTTTTTATATATCTTTTTGCGGTAAAAAAAACTAATTCCGAACACTGAATACATTATTTAGTATTCTTTTCAGATATCCCGATAAATTTGTTGTTGCAGATAACACACGGTAACTCAGCGATGCGTGGGAAAAAGGCACACGCGGAAACCTTATCACACTGACTGTTGTAGGCAGATAATAGAACACCAAAAATAGTGCGTCTCGAATCTTCACTCTTCCCGTAAACGCATTATTAGTGACTTAAATCAAATTATAACAGCCTACCAAAGATTTCCATTCTCCGTGTTATTCGGAACAAAATTGCAGGTGGGCTATTTTTTTTTCGAACTGACTACGCAATTGGCCTAACAAGCCTTAACAGCTTTACCGGACTACTCAAGCGAACTACAATCACAAGGCAGTATAAAGTGTAAGTACGATCATAGAATAAATGTATAATTGTTGGTTCGTTATTAGAAAGCGCCACGTTTGCGACTTCTTTTACGTTAACTTACAATATAAATAGTAATTACAATAAAGTACTACCTAGCGCCATCTAGTGAGGAGTAATAGTAAAATGGACAGTAACAACAGATTACTTGATACTTTTAATAGATTAGAATTCGAGTTCCATTTAAAGATCAAGGAATCACAGTCTGGCGGAACAAAACCTTCTATAACTCAATGGAGTACGTAGTGGATTAAAATTGTTTTCCAACTGTTGATTTTACCGGGACCGTTTTAACAATAAATATACAGAATACGTTTTTAACCTTGTGTTTAAACGCGAAAAAACACATGTTTCCCGTCACAAAAGAAATGTTTAACTTGACGCACAAACAAATAAATACACAAGTGTAAATTCATTAATGTCTTTCGTTAATGTTTACAAACTTATATTTACATTTAAAATTGGATTCCGTTATCGAATTAAATTAAAATTAATGTGAACAAGTCACCAGTTGATCAAATGTATAGATAAAAGCGAGAAGTTTTTTATTTAAGAATCATTTTATATAATTATACTATTTAGTGTACGGCCAGAGTGAACGCTTAAATCGAGCGTCGAGCGGAGCGGAGCGTGCGGCGTTCGTGTCAAACAGATGCATTAATACGTAGGTGTTCTGAGTGGTGAGGAGTGGCGCGGCCACACCAGCGTGCTTCCACGCAGGAGCGGGGCGTCGCGTGCAAGTTCAAACTAGTTTGTATTTTGCAGCCGCAACACGAGCGTATGCCTCATGTCAGTCGAAGAAATTATTTCGATAATACAAAGTAAACCAGAAATATGGTTGTCTTCCTATTGTTTATATAAAAGTAGTATATAAATATCGTACAACGCAGATGTCATGATGAAAACGTGACTGATTCACACGAACGCTGAGCGTGCACTATGGCCACACAGTGAACGTGCTCTCGACCGCTCCACGCCCCGCAAAACGCCCCGCCAAACGCATATTCACTCAGGCTGTACACTAAGGTGAATGCTCCCTCGTTAACTTACGTACGGATTTCTTTAAGTTATGTGTTGCTTTTTTATCGGTATACAAGCTTATGGTCCATCTATCTTATGGTAAGCAGTCACCATAGCCTATGTCGCTTGTAACACTGGAAACATCACCTAACTTCGTCTGCAATGAATTCATACTAATATTATAGATAAGATAGTGAGTTTGTTTTTTACCTCTCATACCTTAATTAGTGAACCGAATATCATGATAAATGTACTGTTCCCCCAGCATAGATCAAATCGAACACGAACGAAACCGCGGGAAAAAGGTAATAGTAATACATATAAAAAGTATAACACTAAAATAAAGCGCGAAGCACACGTAGTAAAGGATTATTATCTTCCTAAATATATAAAAATCCAGTGTCATGTTCTTTTTCCTCGATGAAACCCGAAACTACTCAACCGATTTTCTTGAAAGTTGGCATTTATGTATAAATCAATCCAACTTGAGGGATAGGATAACTGACATTTCGATTAATGGCCTCAATATTTTTTTATTACAAATTAAATGATTGTCAATGTTGATTATTGCTATTAATTGTAAGTTTCATCAGTCTCGAACAGATGGCGCTTTAAATTAGTTTATTGATAGAAAACTGTAGGACCGAGTGTTATAGATATCTCATAGATGGCGCCACATTTTAATTTGGAATTTCTTTTTGAACTCCAGTTTATTTTATGGTGCACGCATTCTGTTCATTTCCTACATATCGTCGCTTTTTCTCTATCAAGTTTTTAGGCAGACTCATTACCCCATAATACCAAACTAGTGGGCGCCCAGTGGTCGACATTCGACCATAGTTCATTGATTTTTTAAAGTTGAATGTAGAATGAAAAAGGGTAATTGGAACGTAAGAGTAAAATAATACATACAGTCGAGCATAGCAACCTCCTTCACAACCTTCTTTGAAGTCCTTTATTGACAGAAGTCAAAATGTCTTTTTTATTTACATGTGTGTATATGTTGTGTAAAATTGAAGCAGTAGTGTGAGTAATGCATATTTTAATTAATTTAATGTACTTCTAATGCATTTCATATAAAATACATAGCTTTCTGCACTTCTCCTCCATATAAACTTTAACTTTAACTTTATGCCAAGTTTCACGTTCATCCGTTCGCGCATTTCTCTCAAAAAGGGATACAAAATTTGGGCTTCACGTATTAATATATATGATACTTTGTCTTAATTTTGATGCAACATGTAATACCTGAGCCACAGCAACGTGTGGCCCCGTCAGCTAGTAGTAAAATGGATAGTACAATAAGCACTTGCATAGGCGTGTGTCAGCTTTTTATCTGAAACAAGAAGTTGTAACTTTGTAGAGACTGTATTTTGGTATTCAATATATTGAAGAAAGATATCATTATACGATAAACATATTCTATACTCGCTGTGCCCGAGACTCCATCCACAAATGTAAAAACTAACTAGTGACTAATAAAATCACCTGAATATAATAAGTCCATTTACTTATTTCGTATTCTCTTGTACTTAAGTCGCAACGTCATTACAATTGCAATAACTTTTGATAAAGTAATTCGTTTTTTATGAAGACAAGACTAAATGTTACTAAAGGATATGCTGTATAAAGTTCTTGGTGAGGTTTTGTCGTGAATGCAGTGCTATAACAGTGATGCGTGTTCATACAAACAGACAGACATTGTTAAAAATAATTGAAATGTATTTTATTACTTATTCTTACACACCTTTTTTTTTTAACGTGGGGAAATCCCTTATGGATACGCCACCCTCCCGGGGGAGGGGGTGGGTTATGTCCGAGTCGCATGGACTAAAACCCCACGGTGTACCGACAGACCGTTTTGTGGGGGCGGCAAGGGATCGTTCAAGCTAATCAACCTTGTAGAGCCGCCCCCACGGTCCGCCCGGCGTAAGGTGGCTGCCGGGCTCCTACCTATAGAGGGACAGACCGGGTATATACCGGCTGCCCCCCCTCGTTCGCCGGACCTGTGCAAATAGGAGACGGGCCACTCTTACACACCTGCCACAATTATTTTCACAAAAATCTAAAAGGTACAGACACGTCTGTTTTACATTCTTATTACATGTATATATACTACTTACCCAATTATTGTCTTTCTTTCATTTTCACAGTTGCCGTAAAACGGATGTCAAAAATATGTCTTTCAATACAGAATTTCCCATTTCATTACCCTGTTATTCCGGTTACCGTATTGAGTTTCATAGATCTATACAGTTTTCGAATCAATCAAGTTTACTTAACAGTTAGTGCATTAACCGCGATGGCGACAGTGACAATCTGCGACGGTACGGTCGTCAGTTCGATTCCCCGCTCAGGCGAACACGTCCGATGGATTGTAACAGATTGTGGACTCGATACGTGGCCGTACATGCGTCGATATGCGTAAACTTGACATTGGTCTCGTGTTATAGATTAAGTAACCTCAACAGATGTGTCTAATAGTTTAATTAATGCCTATAACGTTCTTGTCGTGATATTCTTCGTGAGACACATTTTAAGGTTTGTTCTGTGCTATGAATATCGATTAGTTGCGTCTAATTAGACACATGGATCGTTTTTGAAGTGAGAACTTCTTTAGGCGTGATAAGCGGTTATTTTTATGGGTTAAAGCGTGTCCGACCGTTTTATATAAAGATTGTGCAGCCTATTCTAGTTTTGGTTAATTATAAACTATATAAGATTTTATATAATTATTGTGTAGATTGCTAATAGACGTGAAAACCTGAATAATGTTAATAATTTTAATGCACAAATTATGAAATGTAAATAATTCATCCTTTAATTTATTTAAAAATTCCAAAGAGAACACAGTTTATGACTGCTTGACTTTTGGCTGGTAAGCTACAGTCAAATTGATTTGTAATACATTTTCTAGAGTATTAATGCTGGAAAACATAAGCAGATATGTAACATTTATTTATAATAGTAATAGCTACCTACCCGTCTTCGCTCGGGTGTAATAACAAAGAAAATGATACCAAATCGTTCCTTTACAATAAGGCTATGAAATAAATTACAACAAAATTACACTGAACATCAATCTATCAATTCTGACAATATTTTTGAAGATCCCTACTGTCTTATGTCTCACTTACATACCTTTTATATGGAATATTTTTAACTAAATTTTTTCCCTTTTCCGTATGATTTTTCAAAAAAATTCTTTAATAAAAACCTCGTTCTCCAGAATTACAAACAACAACAAAAAGAATTAACCAAATAGATGCACTCGTTATGAAGTGATGTGCTTACATTAGGCAATTGTTTTATATTTACATAAATTATTCCTTTGTTTTACATAGAAAATATTAATTAACATAATAAGAACATTGATATATAAAAACCCAAGACACACACTCTCAAATAAAAGTAGCGCTCAAAACCGGCCGCAAAACTCCCAATATACATACTTAGTTATCATATATATTAATACGTGAAGCCTAATCTTTGTATCCCTTTATAACGGAATTGGGCGAACGGATGTACGTGAAATTTGGCATAGATAAAGTTTATATAGAGGAGAAGTGCATTTTTTTTATATAAAATATATTACAAGTATATTAAATTAATTAAAATATTCATTACTCACACTACTGCTAGAATTTTACACAACATATACACACATGTAAATAAAAAAGACATTTTGACGTCTGTCAATAAAGGACTTCAAAAAAGGTAGTGAAGGAGGTTGCTATGCTCGACTGTATGTATTATTTTACTCTTACGTTTCAATTACCCTTTTTCATTCTACATTCAACAATGATATTAATTATTTATTTATTTATTTATACATTATGCCTTAAATATGCAATGGCGGACTTAATGCCGAAGGCATTCTCTACCAGTCAACCATTAGGTGATGCAGAGATAAATGTTGGTAGGTTTAAAAGAAGTTTTTATGAAATTATGATTAACCTATTTAATATAACAATATATAAATAACATATCAACACCGATATACTACATATATACAATACATACATATAATAACATCATACATAAATAAAAGTATAATAATTCAACATCAAGTATTAAATACAGCATTAACCAGATAATTCTGCTAACTGAGACTGGTAAAGCCGACGTACCCTGACTTTAAAACTGAAACGGTTAGATGACATCCTGATTTCATAAGGAAGCGCATTCCATAGGAGAATAGATTGGATAAAGAAAGAGGAATGTACAAGACCGGAAGTATGGACAGGACAGCAAAGAATAAGATTATTAGAAGAGCGAAGGTTAAGGTTATGATTAGAGCATAAAAACTGAAAATGTGGAGTTAAGTAAGAGGGAGTGTTGGGAGAAAATAGAAGAGAATACAGAGTTGTCAGAGCCCGCAAACTTCGACGCTGGCGTATGGGCAACCAATTAAGCTCTGAACGATGGCTCGATACATGGTCATACTTACGAAGATTAAAAATAAATCGAATGCAATTGTTGAGTAATCTGTCAAGTTTGTTAAGAAGGTCAGCGTTCAGTTCATATAAGCACACATCCCCATAGTCAATTATAGGAAATATTATAGATTGCACTAGCATGGTTTTCGTTTTAACTGGGAGAAAATTTTTCAGGCGATAAAAGGACTTTAGAGTACCGATCACTTTCTGACTAACCTTGGAAATATGAGTTCTCCAATCCAATGTGGCATCAATGTGTAAACCAAGGTCCTTTACGTCCGTACTAAACGGTATGACAAGACCACTGAATATAATCTGAGGCAGCGAGCTGAAGTCTATTCTGGTAATCATACGAGAGCTCCCTATTACAATTGCTTGACATTTGGAAGGATTAACTGATAAGCCAAACCTCTCGGACCAATCCTTTAAGGCATTTAGATCCCGGTTAATAGAATATATTGCAGTTGATAGCGAATCTACTGCGGCCTGTGTGTATAATTGCAGGTCATCAGCATACAAATGATAGGTACATCGCAGTTCATGAGTTAAGAGGTTAATAAAGAGGGAAAAAAGAAGAGGTGAAAGTATACCACCCTGAGGGACGCCAGCACCAAGCTCACACCAATTAGACGTAGCCCCATCTATACGGACCGATTGTTTTCGTCCCTTTAGGTATGAAGCGAACCATGCCAGTGCCTCTAATGAGATATTATAATGATAAAGAATAGCCAGGAGAATGTCGTGACTAACAGTATTAAAGGCATTGGAAAAATCTACTAGAACCAGCACAGTAATCATTTTATTTTCCACTCCATTTCTCAAATCACCAGTCACTTTAAGCAAAGCTGTAACTGTACTGTGACCTGGCCTGAAACCAGACTGTAATGGACTCAAGATATTGTTGCAATGTACAAAGGATGATAGTTGATTGTGCACTGATTATAACATACAACTATCATTACAATATTTATCCCTTTAAAAAATCAATGAACTATGGTCGAATGTCGACCACTGGGCGCCCACTAGTACATAATTATACGGTAAACTTATGATACTGCAAATTCAACCTTACTTGTATGATTTAAAGTTGTTTGTACAAACAACTGCATAATGCACTCATTTTTGTGTGCCGGTTGTGAGACGTTAAGTGTGCATCTTGGGTTTTTATATATCAATGCATAAGAGGCTTAGTAATAAAATAACAATGGTAGATTAGCATAACTTTTTTAGAACAGAACTCATAATTCATTACGCGTTTCACAGACAATTAAAAAACAAATTGTTTCAACATTATTTAATACGAGTATAAAAATACAGATTACAATATCTCAGTAGAATGAAGTGAAATGTTTACAAAACAAATAGCAAAATACCGGCCCCAAAAAAAATGTTTTTTTAAAGAACCGAACTAGGCCCGCTCATCCAGGTACTTTCATTTATATGAATACTAAGCTGGTTTCAAAACAAAGTAAATTTTCATAAAAAAGTATTAACCGACTTCAATATCAATCAAAAACCCATAAGGCACTAAAAAGCGGAAAATAAATAGTTTATCAAATTAACCAAATTAAATAAAACATATGAATATGTGTGCTACCTAGAGATGTACTGGAAGTCGGTACCAACCAAAATTTTTGTATTACAGAGACGCGAGATTGGACTTAAACTTTGTACTTATGTAGATGATATGATTTTCGGTTTGGTTGGCACCGACTTCCAATACATCTCTAGGTAGCACACATATTCATATGTTTTATTTCATTTGGTTAATTTGATAAACTATTTATTTTCCGCTTTTTAGTGCCTTATGGGTTTTTGATTGATATTGAAGTCGGTTAATACTTTTTTTTGAAAATTTACTTTATTTTTCCATTTTTAGTGTACATAAATATATTTTACTAGCAGTGCCCGCGAACTCCGTTCCGCCTTAAGTATATTAAAATATGCGCATTTTTGCGGTATGGTATCTATCGGTATGGTATGCGATATGGTTTCAATTGGTTGTACAATAAGTAACGTTTGGTACGAACGCAACCTTATCAATAATCCGCGATAGTTTCTACCACCAACTCGGCTACCATCGCTTCACATATAATACACCTTAAGTAATGTAATTACAATGCTTGCGTTATGTTGTAACACAGCAACGAACATAAGCACAATAGGCTCCTAAAAATTGAAGAGTTGTTTTAATAATATTGGTGGCAAACGAACATACGGGTCACCTGATGGTAAGTGATCACGGCCGCCCATGGACAATTGCGACACGAGAGGAAACACAGATGCGTTGCCGGCCCTTAAGAAAGGAGTAGGCTCGTTTCTTGAAAGTTTACTTACTTTGTCACGGATCCCATAATCAGAACCTAACCAAACTCTCATCAAACTACCCTTGAAGTACATCCTTTCCAATAAAAAATGAATCATCGAAATCGGTTAGCGTGATATTGAGTTATTCGTCTATTTGTCGTGTACATACTTAATGCAAATTAAAAACTTATACGGTTTTGCACTGGATGCCGTCGTCGGAACTGAACCAAATTGAAATGGGACCACA
>MU158900.1:331098-396867 GCA_015888305.1 Antheraea pernyi | reverse complement strand
TGTGTTGCAATATGACGCAAGCATTGTAATTACATTACTTAAGGTGTATTATATGTGAAGCGATGGTAGCCGAGTTTGTGGTAGAAACTATCGCGGATTATTGATAAGGTTGCGTTCGTACCAAACGTTACTTATTGTACAACCAATTGAAACCATATCGCATACCATACCGATAGATACCATACCGCAAAAATGCGCATATTTTAATATACTTAAGGCGGAATGGGTTCGCGGGCACTGCTAGTAAAATATATTTATGTACACTAAAAATGGAAAAATAAAGTAAATTTTCAAAAAAAAGTATTAACCGACTTCAATATCAATCAAAAACCCATAAGGCACTAAAAAGCGGAAAATAAATAGTTTATCAAAAATAAAACATATGAATATGTGTGCTACCTAGAGATGTATTGGAAGTCGGTGCCAACCAAACCGAAAATCATATATATCATCTACAGGTACAAAGTTTAAGTCCACTCTCGCGTCTCTGTAATACAAAAATTTTGGTTGGTACCGACTTCCAGTACATCTCTAGGTAGCACACATATTCATATGTTTTATTTTTGATAAACTATTTATTTTCCGCTTTTTAGTGCCTTATGGGTTTTTGATTGATATTGAAGTCGGTTAATACTTTTTTTTGAAAATTTACTTTATTTTTCCATTTTTAGTGTACATAAATATATTTTACTAGCAGTGCCCGCGAACTCCGTTCCGCCTTAAGTATATTAAAATATGCGCATTTTTGCGGTATGGTATCTATTGGTATGGTATGCGATATGGTTTCAATTGGTTGTACAATAAGTAACGTTTGGTACGAACGCAACCTTTTCAGTAATCCGCGATAGTTTCTACCACCAACTCGGCTACCATCGCTTCACACATTATACACCTTAAGTAATGTAATTACAATGCTTGCGTCATGTTGCAACACAGCAACGAACATAAGCACAATAGGCTCCTAAGAATTGAAGAGTTTTTTTTATAATATTGGTGACAAGCGAACATACGGGTCACCTGATGGTAAGTGATCCCGGCCGCCCATGGACAATTGCGACACGAGAGAAAACACAGATGCGTTGCCGGCCCTTAAGAAAGGAGTAGGCTCGTTTCTTGAAAGTTTTCTTACTTTGCCACGGATCCCATAATCAGAACCTAACCAAACTCTCATCAAACTACCCTTGAAGTACATCCTTTTCAATAAAAAATGAATCATCGAAACCGGTTAGCGTATTATTGAGTTATTCGTATATTTGTCGTGTACATACTTAATGCAAATTTATAACTTATACGGTTTTGCACTGGATGCCGTTGTCGGAACTGTGCCAAATTGAAATGGGACCACACTGGAAGTACCAGCTTTCAAATAAAAAAAGAATAATCAAAATCGGTTCACCCAGTCCAAAGTTATGAGGTAACAAACATAAAAAAAAAAAAAACAGACGAATTGATAACCTCCTCCTTTTTTTGAAGTCGGTTAAAAATGGCATTCGTGGTGAATTTTATAATAAGACAGACATTAACAAATTGATAAAGCCTAAAAAATATAATGATAACATTAAGCTTGTTTGTTCTTTTTAGATGAAAAAAACAAAAAAAAAAAAAAAACAGACGAATTGATACCCTCCTCCTTTTTTTGAAGTCGGTTAAAAATGGCATTCGTGGTGAATTTTATAATAAGACAGACATTAACAAATTGATAAAGCCTAAAAAATATAATGATAACATTAAGCTTGTTTGTTCTTTTTATTGTCAAATTATTGTGATAACAATGTTTCTGTGTGTATTCGGTTCTTTTTTGCTAATCTACATGTTATTTAAACACAAGAATGTGTGTACAAATGTAGATATCAGTATACAATCGAATGATTTCCCTATTATTCTATTTACTATTTTTTAATGTAACACGTTTGCATTGCACTTTACTTAATTTCATTTTATTCCATAATAGAATATAGATTATCCGTAATACATAACATACGTAAGCCACACAAATTACTCATATATAATAATGAACTCATAATAATAATGTCAAAAGTAAGTCAAAACTACAGATTTTATAAATAAATTATCAATTTCCATACAATATTTCTGTAATTATGCGCAGTAAAAATACCTTCATAAATCACTACGTCAAACAGATGACACTCGTGTTGGCTTCAATCAAACAAACGAAGATAAGATAGCGCTGCTTTCAGTACCTATTACGCTCAGTTACAGCGTGACAATGGATAACTTCGGGTACCGCGAGATGGGTTGGCCTTCTCCACTACAGACGCCCGTGCGCACACCGAGCAGATCTCGCCTTAGCAGTAGCATACGTTCCCGAGTGCGAGAACCCGAAGAATTCCCGCTAAATGTCACTAGTAAACATGTTAGAAGCATCGATTTACTCGAATCAGCGCGTGAACCAGGGAAAGCTAAGGAGTATCTCTTTGTCGGGCCATCGCCTCCTGCTTTTTTTTTTTGCTGAAGATGCACCAAATATGTATCAAAGTTTTGATGTCCTCGCGCCGGACCCTGATGCCAAGCTGACCGAGGATGTAGTCAGAAGAAGACTCTGCGAAAGAGCATTAACTTTAGGAGCAGGAAGATTTTTCGACGACGTAGAATGTGGATTAATAACGGCTGACAACATCGAGGAACACATCAGTTCTGCGCCAGAAGTTGTGGTAAATTTAACATTACTTTGGGCTGCTTTTTTAATGCGTGATGAACTATTACCTGCTATTTTGAACGCTGGAGCTGACATACATCACGTGGAGCCTGCTGGTTTAACAGCACTACATATGTCAGCTTTCAGTGGTGCTGGTCGAGCAGCTATATTTTTAATATCTCGTGGTGCTGATGTAGATTTCGCTCCAAAATATTTTGCACCTCTTCATTGCGCTGCATTTGGTAATTCTTTAGAAGTTGCTGAATTGTTAATCGCAAACGGAGCTTCACTGCATGCTGTTGTTCAAAGAGCCGGATGTGAAGACAACTTAGTCCACTGTGCCGTAAGGGCTGATGCTGTTGAATGTATGGAAATGTTTATTGAAAGGGGAGTAGATCCAGCTTACGTTACATCCGGAGGACTAAATGCATTGCATTTAGCTTCTGAGGTGGGCGCTCATCGCTGCTTATCCTTTTTGTTAAAAGAAACAAAGATAAGTGTTAATGGTGTGACTAAACAAAGAGATAAGGAATGTACAGCTTTACATTTGGCCGCAGCAAGAGGATTCGCAGAATGTGTAGAACTACTATTATCTGAAGGTGCTAAAGCAAATACGAAGAATTACAGAGGCTTTACAGCTTTGCATCTTGCTGCGAGATGTTGTAGCTTGGAATGTGTTGAAATACTTCTCCGAGATGGCAACGCTGATCCAAATGCAGAAGACTACGACAAAAGGACACCTTTACATGCAGCTGTCAGCCGATCTGAGCGAGCCTCTGATATTATAGATATGATTGTAAGTTGGGGTGCACAAGTTAATAAAAAGGATGAATATGGATATTCTGCGTTACATCTAGCAGCAATGGATGGGCTTACTCCATGTGTAGAAAGTCTAATTTTCCTTGGTGCTGATGTTACATCTAAATCAAAAAAGGGTCATACAGCATTAAGTGTTATTGCTAGGAAAACTCCAAAATCATTGGCTATACTCAAGCATAACTTGGATTGTGGTATATCCCTCAGTCGTTCCACGGAAGGTAATGAAGAAGTGCAAATCGAATTTGATTTTGGCAAACTATTAAAATTTTCTTATCCTCGAGAGATAACATATTTGAATAGTTTGATTGATGAAGGCCAGAAAGATATTTTACTACATCCGTTGTGTTCGGCATTTCTGTTTATGAAATGGCGCAAAATTAGGAAATTTTATTTGGCAAGGTTGATTTTTTGCTTTTTGTTTGTATCTTTTCTCTCTATATATGTGTTAACAGCTGTAGTAAAGACATGTAAAGGCAAATATTCAAATAAATATGGTGTACCAAACGAATTGTGTCAATCGCAATCTCTCTTAGGCTTGATATTGAATCATAATCCCATCGAATTGGAGAGGTGGGTACTGATGGCAATCACAGCATTTGAAATCGCTAGAAAACTGACTGGTATCACTGGATATTCGAGCATCTATCAATATTTCACGACTTTTGAGAACTTAATGGAATGGTTCGTTCTTCTTTCTGTCTTCTCACTTTACAAGATAGACAAAGATTACAGTTGGCAAAACCATGTTGGCGGCTATGCTGTTTTAGGGGCATGGACGAATTTGATGCTGATGATGGGTCAGTTACCAATGTTTGGAGACTACGTAGCTATGTACCAGAAAGTTTTAACTGAGTTTTTGAAACTGCTTTTAGCTTACGTCTGCTTACTTCTTGGTTTCACTATATGCTTCTGTGTGGTATTTCCGAATGAAGAGATGTTCGCAAATCCATTAATGGGTTTTATAAGTACTTTATCAATGATGGTGGGTGAACTTAATTTGAATATATTGATCAACGACCCGTTGCTAGACGATCCGCCCTTGATCTTTGAGTTATCATCGCAGATCATTTTCATCCTGTTTCTCATGTTTGTTACGATTATATTAATGAATTTACTTGTCGGTATAGCAGTTCACGATATCCAAGGATTAAGAAAAACCGCCGGTCTGTCAAAATTGGTTAGACAAACAAAATTAATTTTATTTGTAGAAATGGGTATGTTTAGTGCTTGGCTCCCAAAATGTCTCCATAAGTACGTTTATAGAACTGCTTTGGTGTCACCAGAAGCTGGCAAAGTTATACTTAGTGTCAAACCATTAAATCCTCGTGAGAAACGATTACCTACAGACATAATGATGGCCGCATACGAACTTGCACAACTAAATAAAGTCAAATCCGGAAGATCTATAAAAGAAGTTTTGTATAAGAATAAGTTTTCATCAAAACTGAAGAATGAAAATCAGACAAACGACCAGAACTTGAACATAGAAATGAGAGGAATGCAGGAAAAGATTGATCAAGCAACGTTCAACTTAAAGAAGATTGACCAAGAGATGAGACACTTGAATACGTTGTTGGTGGAACAGCAAACTCTACTGCATAACGTCTTTAAGCATTCCGATGTGATGCCGTATAGGTCTTCTCATATAACGACACCTGCTTATTCAGAATCTCCTGTATTTTTCTCAAGCAATGCTTCGGATTGCGTGAAGTAGATATGTAAAGATAGTGTTTTGTTTGATCAGGGTTTTACCCTTTTACAAGATTTATCTTGTAAGCGAAATGACCAAACCTTCAGTATTACCTTAAAGATCTTATTCTATTCCTATTTTATTGAAGTATTGTACAAAATATACGCAAGACACATAATACATTTTTGTATAACAATGATTGTAATCAGATAGACTTTTAACATAATTATATGATGAATATTTGATAATATATGCAAATCAAAGAGTAAAAAATTTCAGTATATCTCACTTGGTTTGAAAATTATTTTTAATAGTGTGCTTACCTAGTAAAGTTGTTGAGAGGTTATCATGCAAGTTATATAATAAATTATGAGCAATATAACTATAATATAATATTACAGTAACGTACGACTATTAAGCGTGTTTGTCTCACTGCATCAGTTTGTATAAGATAAGAATGAAGAACTCAGTCTTTTTGCGCTTGTGCACCTTGGAGGTTCATTATCAAGGAGTTGTTAAGCAAATGGCAGATTTTTGTATCAATTTAGTGTGACGATTTTAATATACGAAGGATATTTTTACAATAATTGTTTTATTTCTCCTTAATTCCCTATAAAGTTATTTTTACTTGTACCTTTATATGTAGTTCTATAAATATAATTAAAACATCAACCAATAAGTGTCTCATTGCTGGTCTACAGGCCTCTTCCCGAAGGAAGGTACGAGCATAATCACCACACCAGCTCACAATGTATTGATGAGTTTAAACTAAAAGGAATCAATATTTATATATTTTTCATGTATATATTGACTAACCCAGTTAATAGAAGAACATTCCCCTATTTCAGGTTTCATCAACGTTAGCCGATAGTGTTATCAATTTAAAAGACTTTAATGTATACAAATAGTTATGGCAAAATGCACCTAATTATTATGCAGCGTGTCTTTTGAATTTAGATCTTCCAAAAAGGATAGCGAGGGATGGTAATAATTTTATTTTCAAATTTGTTATTTTTGTATATATTCGGAATTAGCAATATAATGGGAGAGAGTAGTGGTAGTAATTTAATAGAAGTCACTTCCCTTTCCCTTAATGCGTTACATGAGCATGAATATAATAAATACACAAAGATTTAGGTGCAAGTCAAAGAGTCGTGGCAATTTCAAAATCCGTAGAAAGCCTTGAGATTAATAATCATATGCTTTATTATTATTATATATTATATTATACTATATTATTTACAAAATTATCAATCAATATGATAGCAGACTCTTCCCCCATCAAGCCCAAAAGATTGAAGGGACACAGATTGCTACAAAGTCTGCCTTAGTCTGTTCGTACTAAAACTGCGGCATTCTTGAAACAGAGGTTCAGAGTTTTGAACAGATATAATTATGGCAATTCTTATTTATTATTATGGTAGTTATTATATCAATATATACCTATGTAATGCACGGGGAAAGTACAAGGAAAGCCTAAGTAAATATTAGATGAAATGGATACTTACCAATTGGGTTAGTTCGAAAAGTGACATGACTCGTCGGTTACATGTGTGCAATAAAAGTTGGCTTTATGGTACGTTACAGTTAGCTATAAACATTCCAGTAAGTACCCTTTGAATCCATACAGTTACTATGTACAATAAAACCTTATAGAAAAAGCACGCCTTCTGTTTATGCTACAAAAACTTGCAGAGTGTAAGAAGGTTTTATTACTTGCAAATTTTTTGTAAAAAAACGTTAAGAAAGCCAGCGACTTGGTTCCGTATTAGGTGGTACATTTGCTAATATGCTTCAGATGGTATCTGATAGTGAAGGTGTTTGAATTCATATTATTTAAATTATACAAAATAATGCTGACTAAACGCATTTTCAAGGTATTTGTATATGGATTTAGTCAAGTTACTTTCTTAACGCTTTAGAAATAGTTGAACGTGTAAATTTGCCAGTTTTATCTATTCAAATCTGTAAAATACTTTATAAATTACATACAATATGACAGTAGCATTCAATGGCTACGTTTGTTTAAAACGAACTAGCGGAGTTGCTCTTATCTGCGGCTCGTCTGTCTGTTTGCAAATAGTAAGTAATCTTAACAATGATATTCGTTGCGGCAGTCGTACATTCTCGTTCCTATTTGCCTTTCACTGTTCATTTAAGCACGTTAATTAGTAGGTAACCGCCACGTGTGCTCCACGCTCCATATGTCATAACAAATATGTCTTTGATCGTCATAACCGTGGAATATTAGTGGCAGTAGGCTTAGAGAAGCGCCTGTAAGGAATATTTTCAACTGAAATGACAGAGAAACAAATGTATATCAGTATACCTAATAACATATTTAGATGTCTGCACTAGAACAATAATTAAGGCTTCTTTTTTTCGATCTGATTACGCTATTGGCGTGACGGGCCTTCGCAGCTTCGCCGGACTAACGATTTTGACTTCTTTATCTTCTTCAAATTATCGTAACAATGCGAGAGTATTTTTGGCCTTTAAACATTAAAATACATAGATTGCTGTCCAATATTTTCAAGCATCTCGACTTAAAAATTTCCGCCATTAAAATCTAGAATTTTTCAATCGAATATTTCTCAAATATAATTAAAATTACCGAGGGCAAAAAATGAAGCTCTCAGTTATTTGTCTCAGATTGAAAATATATTATATATAAATATATTATTTTATAAAGTCGAGGAGTTTCGATATATAACGCAGTTTGAGGAAAAATCTATATGATTTGAAAAAAAACTATTGGTATTAGAAAACTCATGCGTTAAACAATTAACAAATTTAAAATTGTTAATGGGACATGATTAATTCTTAGATGCAGCTTGTGTATTTTATTTTCTTCTATGACTGTAAATATCTCTGATTTTATTTAATCGTCTTATTTTTAACCCAATGTTTAACCCTCTTAGGGCGAACCTCCAAAAAATCCTATCTCGACATCACCAATGTTGTTGAGAAATTCCTGTACAGCGTTTTATGCATCTATTCCCATCGTTTTAAACAGTGCGTGTCAGTTTGTCATAATAATTATTTCTGAAGAGTTATGCTTCTACACACTACTCCATACTTCTCAGTTATTCATATCCTAGCACGTGTAATTATTAACGTGATTAGACAGCGCGTGGACTTGATGAATGCACCTGCGAAGACGAACAGAAATACACTCGACCGGCGCCACGCGTTTCAAATACCTGAGTGTTTTTGGATGATCTGTATTAATATGCTACATCTATCATTGTGAACTAATTCTGACTACGTTGAGGAAATACAGTTCGTTTTCTTCATTTTATGAATTCTGTTTCAGTCGTTCCTTAATTACGTATGTCGTCAGAGTTATATGTTACTGGCTGATTCCCGCGACTTCGTCTCTGTCGTTTATGATTTGAATTGTTTTCGAATAGGCAGTGTTTTCGACGAAAGCTCCCAGACTGCATGACTTTTTCCGACACTTCCAACATTTATCATTATAATTCAATGAATTTACAAAAAAACTTGACATATTATATACCTACACATTCCTCGGAAATTACTCTACCTATTAATGAATCGCATGAAAATCCGAACTGTAGTTTTTGAGTTTATCGCGAACAAACAGACAGACAGACGTAGCGGAGGACTTTGTTTTATAATATGCAGTGATTTGTAAGGTGTATCTTTGTATAAAAAATATATTGAAATGATTGAGTGTGCTGGATATGTGCGAGAACAGTGAATTCAAGCACCATGTCAATCGGGATTTAATATCTATTATAAGGTGAATCAATAAATGAACGATCTGCAAATAACGCCAATCTCTGTACATCTACCAAAGACGAATGTAATTATGTTTGTAAATGCCGTTCGTTATGGCGCCGCGCCGGCCTAGTTGTTTCCACAGATTTTGTTTAACAGAATCGTTATTGAGCTATCACCGTCAGGTTTTGAAAACATAGCATAGAGGGCACCTTGATTACAAACATTAGCAACTAAATGGTATTGTGCGGGATTGCTACTTCACAATTTATTTATTTAATGCCTTTGCGAACAACTTTTCTACTTGTGTTTTCATTTCTAATGAAATTTATTAACAACCCCACATATAGATTGTATTTCTACTAAATTGTTCTTGCATACATAAACTCTATTGATATCAACTATATAAAAATACGTAAAACATTCCCTTAAGAGAAATATATTCAAATTTAGGTACCTATTACAGAAATGTGTATTTTATTACAGCGATAATTAGTAACCCAATGATAAATTGCATACAATACTGGGATGTAGCAAATTTTACTAATTTGGTCAATTATTTGTATAAAAAAATACAGTTCAATCATATATACATTTAAAAATGTGTCATTCTATCTATACATTTAATTACTTAAGGAGTTTTATGATTGTTTACTACTGGAACTGCCAGTGATCACATGAAAACTGTTTGTCGGTGTGTTTGTATGCCTAGAATTAAATGAAAAACTCTTGGACTATTTTTTGTCAAATTTTGTACACGCAAGCTATATGTATCATATACCACAATTGATATGTTATATTGACAATTATGTTAAAACTACATTATTATCTGTTCTAAAGAGTTTTCTGTATTAAAGAGCCAGGGAATACCTATCATTTCCAATCAATAGCTCATAAAATATACTAATAACATTGATATGTATAATACTAGTGGTGCTAGTGGGCAGATATAAACCTGATACAATAATAAGATATTAATATAAACCAAAAAAAATATTTAAAAAAATTCAAGGGTGATGGAACGCCGAAAATAATTGATTATAAAAAATGTAATCTCCACAATAGTCGATTCAACTAGAACAAAGATTCATACAAATGACGCCCTACGTACAAAAAGGAAATCATTAATTTCGGTCAAGTAATTTAGAGGAGAAATATTACGAACTCACGCACACTCGAATTTATATAATATATAATGAAAAATATACAGTTTCCTTTAAATACAACGTTTAAACTTCTTACTGACTCCCTGGAGATTCTACAGAATTTCAAGACATACGAAAATATTAAATATAAGCTTGTTTACTTGCAATCGTAGTATAAACACGGTTTGCCTTCATGCCAACCTTTTTAAGGTGATCAGGCGTTGTCGGCGGCTAAATTAGGTCCGTGACACGATGCGTACGCGCAGCTAATTTCGTTCACTGATTCAGTGTAACATTATTAATACGCTCGTGCGACGGCACGACACCGCAAATTGTACTATCAAGACAAATTAATATATCACAATTAGATCCGAATTAATTTCATTCAGTCACATTTAAAAAAAAGTCGAGGAAGTCATAAGTAGTGCCAACAGAAGTGAAAACTTCAAATAATGAAATAACTGTGTTCTCTTTTGAATTTTCATATTAATTATAGTGTGAATGCCAGTATTTAAATTTCAGAATTTGTTGATTTAAATTATTCACATTAGTGTGGTTTACATGTCTATTAGCACTCGGAGCAATAATTATATACATTTTTATAAAGTATACATTAATCTATCAAACTTAGGATGAGCTGTAAAATATCAATTTTATATGTACACAGGCCCCCTATACTACGCGTTGCTACTCCGACGCTAGTTTGACGCGAGCCCCGCAAGTGTAATACGGCCGGTCATACTTACGGAGCATGTTATGACGCGAAATTATAAATTTATCTCTTGCCAAAAATATGGCTTAACGTGCCTAAACAAGTTTTGATTTCAAAAACTATTAACTTATTCGAACTGATTACGCTGTTGGCCTGAAGAGTCTTCACAGCTTCACCGAACTAAGGCGAGCGCTTAAGGCACTTCGACAATTGGCAACAAGGTCAAGGGTGCCAGAGTGGTCGAACCTCGGCTTGTGCTGTTTGTCTTGGGTACAACGCGAATCTGTCTAAGAAGAATAACTGATTGGGTGACATCTCGATGCACAGTTCAATTGCTTAGAGCTAGGGCCGTAAAAATTTGCATGCTGATTCCTTTTGACACTGTGAGTTCTAAGGCAGGGTTTATGGAAATTCAGCCCATAAGGTGGTGAAAAAGAGGGTGATCCATCAGTTAGGTATCAAAACATTCTGAACTTTATTTTTATGAACACTTTATGAAACCACGATGCAACTGAAACTTTTTTTGGATCGGAAGGCATTTAACTAAAATTTGCGGAAAATTGTTCATTATCATCATTTTTTTTTATATTATAGGAGGCAAACGAACATATGGGCCACCTGATGTTAAGTGATCGCCACCGTCCATACACACTTGCAACACCAAGAGAGTCGCAAGTGCGTTGCCAGCCTGTGTTTGGGGGAGAGGGAGTGGGGAAAGGATGAGGGACGGGAAGGGGAGGGGACGTAGTCTTCCGGCGCTCTCACTGACCGAACGTAACGCAACAATGCAAGCACTGTTACATCACATCGGTTTTCTGTGAGAGGGTGGTACTATCCAGTAATAGCTTCAACGATCATCAACCTGTAAGAGACCCACCTGCCATAGGCCTCTTCCCGAAGGAAGGTATGGGCGTAATCACCAAGCCAGCTCACGGCGATTTCAAACTCTGAGTAATCCACAGTTCTATATTTTTCTCACATACAATAGTACTACAAGAACATTTCTCAGGTTCAGGTTTCCTCACGATATCTTCCTTCACCGTCAGCCGATCCTGTTACCAATTTAAATTAGTAAATGTCCGCGAATTCCGATATATCATTGGTACATGCCGGGGTTCGAACCTGTGCTTAAATTCAAATATGTTAGTAAAAACGTTAACTCTATTATTTGCCGCCTGCACCTTGGGCACGTCTGCACACCAGTACATTTGAATAAAATAAGAATCAGAGATCACTGTTTGTGAATGTGGCTTAGAGGACGGATCACCGAATCACATATTTTTTAATTGCCCTAGAAACAGTTTCTGTCTCTGTGATGTTCCACCTCCTTCTATTCCCCGTCCTACTAACATTATGTGTTTCTTAACTCTTGTTACGGATAATCATTTCATTATAGAATGCTTGAAATTTATTAATACTAACAAAATTGAACTTTAGTTTTTAATGTACCGCTCTTGTGAATGTCTGTATTCTAACAATACGTTACATGTGCTTTCTTTGTGGTGTCTCTTTGTGTTGATAGCCCGGTCTGGATATAAAAATAGTTGTTTAATTCTTTATAGCTCCATTCACTTGACATTGGTAAAAATGTGTGCACAAACATGTGGCCATTTTAAAAAATAAGGAGAATTGGTTTGTATTGAAAATAATTTACGTATATTTTCTCCGTGTTACTACTATGTTCTAACTGAAATATCTTAGCGATGAAAATTAAAAAATGAAATTGATAATTAAACCGTTCAATGTACACAAAACGGTAAAAGTTTTGTTTTATTCATTTTGCGTTAGAATTCCTGTTTTTTCATAATTTGTTTAATATAAAATAAGTTTTAGGTACAATATAGATTCCTATTGGATTTGGTTAAAACATTATTACAGTTATAAAACGATTTGCATCATCGCATTGATGGATTAGATAATAATTATTTATCATAATGCTGACATGAAGTTATATAAAATTTATCAACAAAGGCAAAGGTACATATTCATCGATAAGCTATTTTTGTTTGAATTAATTTTTTGTTTAATTAAAAAAAAATCGTGGCACTGTGTTACTGCCGCTTATTTTTTCACGCGCCAACACTGTCTCACACATACGAATGAAAACTCGTAGTTCTTCGATGCGTGTTCAGTACTAACAGTCAAATGCATTAGACCCTCTGATTAAATACTTCATAACAACAACCTGATTGTAGAAATGAGAATATGTTGGCAAAAAAATTACACATTTTAATTATGTAGCACTCATTAAGTATCCGCCGTCCTTCGTCCGCCGCTTTCTTTCGTCCGATCTGCCGTCTCACTCTGGCGCTCTCGTTCGCTCTCGCCTCCGACGCCCTCGAGTTAGCAGTGTCCGCCATAGATAAGATACTATATACTGAGGTGTCCGCACTCCGCTCGCGTAAAGTCGGTCTAGTGCGCCGTACTCGCACTGCGTTTGTTTACTTCGTGTTTCGCGTCGCGCTGCGCTTCGTTTGTTTACGTTGTGTTGTGCCGCGTCTCCGTCGTCTACAGTGCCGTGTTTGTTTACGTCGTGCTTCGCGCCGATACGACACCGCGTTTCGAGTACGCTATGCTTGCTCGAGTGTGTCCGCGCGAATTTTACATTCCGTTGCTAGCGATAGTAATAGAACTGTCAATCGTTAGGCGCTCGATGTTAGAGCGTATCAAACCGCACCTTTCGGTGCGAACCCAGGTTCATTTTTTGAAAACTCTAGTCGTCTGGCCAGCTCACGGATACCTAACGGTGTAGACAACGAAGTGAGTTGGAGCGACCTGTCCGCTCGTCGTAGGCCCCGCGGCCTACTGCACTGACAGACGGGCCTGGGTAACTTGGCGTTGGCGAGGTCGTCTAGTCAAGTCCAGTGTGTTTCCCTCCCACCCTCCTGATCCCCTCATTCCATTCCCGGGTGTCTGTTTGGGCGTAGCCCGGTTTACCCGTCTGCGTTCTTGGCCTCGGGCTTGATAGGGCTTCCCTCTAGGCTTTGTTGGCTCTCTACTGTACACCATTGCACTTTGCCCACAGGTCTCTTGGTCCGGACTCGGGATAGTCCCGTAACTTTCCGTTCAAGTGTGCCTCCTACCCCTAAGGCAGGGAGATTGTTTCGCGGCCCCCACCACCCCATATCATGGATCCCAGCAACCGTAGGAAGCTGTTAGGCGTGCTCAGGGTAAACTTCCCTACCGCAAATCTGGAAGCTATTCTAGACGCCGTGGACTTATCGCCACAAGATGAGAGTTTCGTGGCCCGCGTGGCTACCTCGAACGCGTTCGCGCAACTCGATTCACCCATGTCGCCACTAAATGACGCAGATAGAGCTCCGCTACCTAGTGCCAGCTCGGAGGCCGCCTCTGAGATGGAAATCGAACCCGCGACACCCGCCGCGTCGTCCACGCCGCCCGTGTCCGCGCCCACCGCACCCGCGACTACCGCGCCAGCGCCCGAAAATGACGGTTATGTAACCGTCGCGAAAATCAAACGCACGAAGACCTCACAACCCGCGTCGCGTGTTTCAGACTCCAACTCGGGCCCGGAGGCCCAGCCGAAAAGGTACCGTGCCTCGAGACTAGTAGAGCCCCCTCGCAAGTCTCACGCGCCCCCGCAGTGTCACAACTGCCAGGGCTACGGTCACATGGCCAGGAACTGCCACCTGCGTCCCAGGTGCGTGAAGTGTTTAGGCGACCACTCCATTAGGGAGTGTCTTCGCACTCCGACCTTCGTAGATCCTCCGAGTTGCGTTCTGTGCGAGACCGCGGGTCACCCCGTGAACTATCGCGGCTTTCCCCACGCACCCCGCACGGAAAGCCGCCGTCAGGCGAGGCAGGCGCCCAGGGCACCCGCCGCCGCTGCCCGCTCTACACCTCCACAACTCATGTCCATAGAGGCCTTTCCCGATCTGCCGGGTATCTTCAACACCCCGGTAGTGCCCGCGCCCACCCCACGCACGTCACCTTCAGTGCCACGCGTGCCACCCACTGTGCCGCGCGCGCCACAACCTGGGCGGGCCCCTATGGCCCCCTGGGCTTCCAGACCCCAACCGCAGGCTCCCAGACCTCACACACAGCCTCCGCAGGCTCCCAGGCCTCACACACAGACTCCGCAGGCGAAACAAGCACACACACAACCTGACCGTTATCGCCGGAATCGCACAAATAAACAAGTTACTAGCAGTACACGACATAGAGGAGATACTCGCGTTCGCCTCTGTAATAGAATCAAACAAACAAACGGCGCGATCAGCGCGCTCTTACGCTACCCAAACGTTGCAAAAACGTTGCAACACATCGCCCGCTCGCAGGATACTAACTCTTATATGGAATAATTATGTCTGCGGCTATGAATAGAATAAAACCGCGCGGTCTATCTCTCTCATTTTTTAATGCTAGAAATCTTTATACATAGCGCGATCTAGAAGCTGCCTTTTTTCGCGATAGACAAATAGATATTTTTCTTGTACTGGAAACGTTACTAAAACCGAAAATGCGTAGCCCCGCGATTGCGAACTATAGCATAGTTAGAAACGACCGTGCCAACCGCTGGGTTGGCACGCTAATCTATTACAAACGTTCACTCTACTGCATGCCGACAGAATCGCCCACTCTATCCAATATGGAAGTGTCAGTAGGGAGTAGGGATGACAAGTCATCTGTCCATTATAATAGTATCCGCGTGTCTATCCCTGAATAAAGAGTTACTAAAAACCGACTTAGAAGCGCTATTCGAATTAGGAGACTCCGTCATTATAGCGGGGGACCTCAACAGCGGAAACATCATCTGGAATAATCCGACTACTTCTCGTAACGGGAGGATACTCGACAGACTAGGCGACGATCTAGCTTTTGACGTCATAGCCCCTTCGGAACCCACTCACTATCAGGACAACTGTCACCCGACAGTGTTAGATGTAGTCTTATTATGTAGTAGTAGTCTTTTCAAAAACGTCACGCTTCGGTTACGACTCGTACAAGTCGTACACGAACTTGACTCAGATAACCGCTCGGTAGTATTACTATTAGGTTCGAGCTTGGATACCACCCCACTGTAGGTCAGGGTGGCCGACTACGCGAAATTACAACGATATTTTAAAGACAATCCGACGTCAGTAGGTAAACCTAAGACAAGACAGGATCCCGGATTTCCAGCCGTCTGGAAGAAGGCCGTAGAAGATAGGCATTCACAATCCCGGCAAAAAAGTTACGCTTCCCGATAGCTATCGCCCTATTAGTTTATTAGACACGATAGGCAAACTATACGAGCGGGTCCTTCTGAATCGTCTCCAGACCTACATATCAGAATTAAATCTGTTACCACCTGAGCAGTTCAGCTTTCCCGCCGATCACTGGCTTCGACGTCACCAAGGCCTTCGATAAGGTCTAGAACGAAGGGCTCATCCATAAGTTAATTAGTTTTCGTATCCCCGATAAATTAGTACATTTAATCCGCGAGTATGTATCAGATAAGACTTTCCACTATAGAGTGGAAGGTGAAGTGTCCTCACCCCACCCCGTACGCTCAGGTGTGCCACAAGGGTCCATTCTGGCACCCTCTCTCTTCAATCTTTTCGTCAGCTTGATTACGTAAGTTTTAAAATACCTTACAAAGGGTTATTCACCAAAGAGTGTTAAATTCAAAAATGTGTTTTGTATTTCAGTCTTTCAATAATCAAATTATATTTGAAATAATTGTACGTATAGAATAATTGCATTTATAACTGTATCAGTGGGATAACATTTAACTTAGAAATTTGTTGGTCTCCCTTCTATAGATTGTGTTTACCTATCCAGGTTTCACTCAATTGTGAAACGGTAGCAACATTTTTTTTAAATGTCTTAGCAGGCAAACGTAAAGGTGGTTCACCTGATGTTAAGTGATCACCACCGTCCATAGACACTAACAACACCAGGGGAGTCGAAAGTGTGTTGCCAGACTGTGTTTGGGGGAAAGGCAGGGAGGGGGAGAGGAGAGGGGAGGTGGGCCTCCAGCGCTCTCACTAACCGAACGAAAGCATTGTTACTTCACGTTGGTTTTCTATGGGTCGGGTGGTAGTACCCCGGCCGACCCGTCATTCATGCTGAAACCATAGTGGCTCTACCACCTTAAGACATATCTACAACATAAGCCTAAATCAGTATACCCGCCTTTGAAATTGGCGCTAAACAGTTGATTTCAATGAAGAGTATTTCACAGTTTTAAGCCCGCCTGGAAAGCTACTCATATTGAAAATCTGTCGCGAAGTACATATAGATGTGTTCTGACTTTAGGAGCCAGTCTCTTGGTTAAGTGTGTTTACCATATTGCATCATATCGTCATTTAACATTAAGTGCGATTATAATGAAAACGTTAAAAACTGAAATATAAAAAACATCAAACATCTGGCAATACGTGTATATAGTCCGATATGATTTGTTCTCTACCACTACTATAAAAACATTGTACTGCTTAACTCACACGAAATGCGTAAGATTTACTATCCAGCGTGAATACATGTTGGTATCGACATGTTGGTGATGCCTTCTCTACCGTCGGCAATATTCATGTTAAAACTAATGAAAGTACAAAAACAAAACAGAATCATACAAATACACTAAACACTTTGTAATATTTTATGGTAGAAAAAAAGACACACGAATATGTCTTTCGGAGTCCTGCATGCCACATGAAGCATCCCATTATCCCATCCTTACACTTTAACACCGGATACAAAAGGCGACAGCCGACAACCCCCCCCTTATAACGGAGGAAGAGATGGGGAGAGCGCTACAGCGCCTCCGCAATCGAAGGAGAGCGCCCGGTCCGGATGGTGTCCCGGGTCGGGTGCTCGCGGTCTCGTTGGACCATATAGGGGGGTGGTTTCGGGGACTACTCGACCGTTGTCTGGAGGTTGGGCGGTTCCCGAAACCCTGGAAGCAGGGGCGGCTATGCCTGCTGGCAAAGGTAGGCCGCCCCCAGGACAGCGCGTCCGCGTATCGGCCCTTGGTGCTGTTGGACGACTCCGGGAAGGTCCTGGAGAGAGTTGTTGCTTTCCGGGTCGTCCAGCACCTGAAGGAAGTTGGGCCGAACGTGGCGGACGCGCAGTTTGGCTTCCGGGCAGGGCGTTCCACAGTGGACGCCCTGACCCTTCTTAAGTCGCTGTCTATGGAGGCGACCTCCCAAAAGGAGAGACTTCTGGCGGTGTCCTTGTCTGGAGGTTGGGCGGTTCCCGAAACCCTGGAAGCAGGGGCGGCTATGCCTGCTGGCAAAGGTAGGCCGCCCCCAGGAAAGCGCGTCCGCGTATCGGCCCTTGGTGCTGTAACCACCCCCCTATATGGTCCAACGAGACCGCGAGCACCCGACCCGGGACACCATCCGGACCGGGCGCTCTCCTTCGATTGCGGAGGCGCTGTAGCGCTCTCCCCATCTCTTCCTCCGTTATAAGGGGGGAAGGCCATCAAGCACCTCCGCAACTACTACCCGTCCACCCTTGAGCTAGTTGCCCAAATAAAGTCGGCTGAGTGCCTTAAGCGCTCGCCTTAGTAGTTCGGTGAAGCTGTAGAGGCTCCCAAAAAGGCTAATATCGTAGTCAGATCTAGAAAAAAAAATCTTTTTTTCTCCTGTCAAAAAAAATGCCACTCAATGCGCCTAAAGAAATTTTTCCTTCAACAATTGTTTGTCCGCCACGTGAAACTTGACTTGAACATGCGTGTTAATCCTTACCCAATGATATATTTTTGTAACTTTGTATAGTATATGAATATCTTTAAAAAAATAAGAGAATTATAACTATGTGCAACAGACGAAGTTGTTTGCGCAGCGTGTCTTACGCGGCTTCTATGGCTGTTGAACTGTAAACATAAAAGCCTTAAATAAATGAAATTAAATCGTTTAAATACTTAAGACGCCTTTTATATTGCATTCATGCGAAAACGAGACGAATATATATAAATAATTACTTGTTATATTATTTATACAGTTTTTGTTTTATACATATAACTTTAGCTAATCCACATATGTTTATCCCAAATGTTTAAAACAATTGTTCCCCCGTGCGAAGCCGGGACGGGCCGCTAGTTATGTTATATGTATAAAACAAAAACTGTATAAATAATATAACAAGTAATTATTTATATATATTCGTCTCGTTTTCGCATGAATGCAATATAAAAGGCGTCTTAAGTATTTAAACGATTTAATTTCATTTATTTAAGGCTTTTATGTTTACAGTTCAACAGCCATAGAAGCCGCGTAAGACACGCTGCGCAAACAACTTCGTCTGTTGCACATAGTTATAATTCTCTTATTTTTTTAAAGATATTCATATACTATACAAAGTTACAAAAATATATCATTGGGTAAGGATTAACACGCATGTTCAAGTCAAGTTTCACGTGGCGGACAAACAATTGTTGAAGGAAAAATTTCTTTAGGCGCATTGAGTGGCATTTTTTTTGACAGGAGAAAAAAAGATTTTTTTTTCTAGATCTGACTACGATATTAGCGTGCCGCCGTTCAATATAAATAACTCATATAGATACAGTAAATCCATGTATTTACGTCTATCTCCCCCTAAAACGATCGAGTAATAATAATAATTTTTGCTATGTCTATTTTTAGATTCCGGCGCCGACGCCGTTCATTAAATTTAAATTCGATCTTTTCAAATGCGTGTTGCGCCATATACCACAACATGACAAACATGTTGTACCGACCCTACGTTTGTGCGATAAGGATAAGAAAAAGAATGAGCTTGTGCAGCTCATCATAAGTTTGAATAATTAATAAATTGTATAACATTTATTAATTATTGTTCGGAATGCTTATGACAGCCTTAATTAATTATTTAATTAATTAAGGGAACTTGGTAAGCGTATCATATATATTATACCAATTATATACCAATAATCGAATTATTAACTTTGCGCATTTGATTTGTATTCACAGAGTATAACGGTGCGACGTCGTGTAATCCATCGCGAAGAATAAGTATGAAATAGTTAATGATGTCATTTAACACAATAACTCAGCGGCATTATAAATACTATCAAAAATACTGTCAAATTTAATAAAAACCCATCGTTTTCAAACTATAAATGTAGGATACAGTAATTTGTAAGGATAATCAAATCAATTTTTATTAAATTTCTCTAAATTATTATAACATAGTATAAAACAAAGTCCCCTACTGCGTCTGGCTGTCTGTCTGTTCGCGATAAACTCAAAAACTACGGGACGGATTTTTATGCGGATAAAGTGATTCATGAGGAACGTTTTGGTATATAATTTTTAAAAGATTTTTATAATCAGGGCGGGACAACGTCTGCCGGGCCCGCTAGTATATGTATAAACTATTTACATTACATTACAAGAATTCTCAATTTAGAGCATCAACGACTAGTGGCTTGTCTCTCGGTATTTTATAGATTACACTTTCGAGAGTGTGCACAGAAATTAGATAATATAATTCCACCATCCTCATTCCATCAGACGACGACTAGCCGCCATAAGGACTTCCACCCTTATGTGGTTGATATTAAAAAAACTACCCGGTGAATTCAACTGTTTTGGTGCGTGATAGTTTAGCGGGAACTACTCTTTACTGTATCTGCTGAATTAACTCACAGTTAAGCTAAACACTGGTGAAACACGCCATAATAAACACGCCATTTTTTTTTAAATGAGCGGATTATTTGCCAAAATGGCTTTTTATTGATTTTGGTGGTTCTTCAATATTAGGAAGAAGTACTTTTCCAGATGCGCAACACATACCATTTGCTTCATCACTCCATTTTTTAGCAAAATCTTTGGTACAAATCTTATTGATTGCCCCAATTTGGATGTTGTTCTGATGAACATAATCAATTTGTGGATTGTAACTGGATGCCGACCTATCACTATGAGCTAAAATCCTATTGCGCGAATAACCCCCGCGGTTACCTACGCTATAGATGTGCACGCCCTTCTCCCGTGACCCACATCTCCGACGACCTCAAAGAACAGAAGCTCCCTGGTCGCGAGTTACATCGCATGCGCTCTCCGCGCACCAAGGTCCCATACGACATGGTATTAGTCATTCTCGATCGCACCCACCAAGGGAAAGCGATATTCAATATTATGATCCTCTGCGGCCTCTCCGGCGTTATCGTCGAGCCGCCGCGCAAAACGTCCGTACTCTTGCAGTATCACAACTGTCAGGTGTACGGGCACTCCGCACGAAACTGGCGCTTGCGACCCAGGTGCGTTAAGTGCCTCGTCGACCTCCTCCGACCCTCCAAGTTGCGTTTTGTACCGCGGCGTGGGTCATACCGCGAATTATCGCGGATATCTCCGCACCCTGCGCACAAAGCGCCCCCGCTACCCTAGGCAGGTCTCGCCGTCTAGGACGCCCGCCGCCTCCGGCCGCCCTCAATCTCAGCCTCTCCCGAGAGCCCTCGGGGCTGGGGCCCGAGAGGCCGCCCACATCTCGCGCACCGGCAGCGTCCGCACCCGCGAATAGCGCGTCCCTCCGGCTCGCACGGGCCTCTCAGGTTCCGTGGGCTCCTAAGCCTGCTCTCCAACCCTGTCCGAGTCCCCAGGCGGCTAAGCCTTCACAGGCTGACCCCGCGCTGTCCTTTTCAATGTCCAGTATTGACTATATGGGTCAATTACTAATTTTTCACGAATACTCCGAGATCTCAGCGTTCAACGCAACATCGAAAAATCCTGAATTTGGTGCCATTACAGCTCTCGCTAGGTTTCCCACCATCGCGGCTGCACTACAAAGATTTGCGCGCACTGCCGTTCCAAAATAAATAATTCATATAAGATCTTCCCGTCCCGTCCATCTTCCCCTAAAATGACAGAATAATAATAATTTTGTTATTACTATTTTTGGATTCCGGCACCGACGCCATTCAATCAACTTTTAAATTCGATCTTTTAATATGCGTGTTTGCACCCACGCACACGTAATCCTCACTCGTGCCGCCGCGAAGGAAGGTCCTCTCTTTCGTCCCTGCACACATCGCGGCTCTTCAGTAATATCTAGAGCCGAGGTCGTCCCCGAATGGAGCCCCCGAGATGTTACTATCGCGCAACAGTGACTCACCTACATTACTTGTACTCACTCATGAGATCACCTCTCACACACGTGCACATATATACACATGGTGGAAGGGTTTTGTTTTTTTCCCCTTATCGAATTGAATCGAATAGTTTAGTTCGTTCCATTTCCGATACACATGTGTGCGTTTGTGAATCATGCAATTTTTATTGTACGATTCACAAACGAATATACATATGTATGAATAGCTTAGCTAGGTCAGTTCGGGTTTCTCAGGTAACAGCCTAAGCCGAGGTGTGCCGTGCGCCCTTGCTGAGTGCCTTAAGTGCTCGCCTTAGTAGTTCGTTGAAGCTGTGAAGACCTTGCAAAGTCAATAGCGTAGTCAGGTCGAGAAAAAAAAACTCCCGTGACCCTTTCTTCGCCGCGGCATATTTTATTTCGATTGACGATTTTAAACTCGTAATATCTTTTGAACGTAACGGCCGATTTTAATAATTCAAAAAGTTATCTACAGGTACTTAAACTGTCTTAATTAAATAATAATTTATTTGGATAAGGATTAATATAAAGACCTGAATAACATGGTCTTTTAGGCATGGTCAGGTTTTTGTTAAGATTTCATTTACAAATGTAATAGTGACATAATCACAATAGCTGGGCATATGGTACTCCGAGGTTTTTTATAGATATTGATATGTTCTTTAATATTGTAAAACATATTTTTGTTCTATCATTCATAGTTTCCGCAGCGCATGCGATGAAAGTCATTTTATGTCAATATTTTTCATACCTTAGATTACATTATTGAAATTTTAGTGGCGATCCCTATTTTTTTCTAGTAAAAAACATCACCCATGTTACTCAGTGATAATGTAGCTTTCTAATGATGAACAATTTATCGAAATCCGTATAGTAGTTTTTGAGTTTATTCGTTGCAAACATACAAAAATATAAAAATACAACGTTTCCTCTTTATAATATTAGTGTAGATATATACGCTAGCTTATATTATGTTACATATATATTTAATTACTCTTAAGAGAAGTACTATGCAACTTCAAAATAAATGTCAAATAAACAAAAAAATACAATAATACAGAAGTAATACGATGAAATACCCAAATCATCATTTTATATATAACAATTTTTTAGTTAGGCACGTTTGCTCAATAACCGACGCAAAGTTCCAGAAGTTATGTTATCCGTTCGAAAATCCTATTATCTTGTACGTTATCATTATTTGTGGCCGTTTTAAACGACTAGTTAACGCTACTAATATAACTTTACAACAGATTAAAAGTAAGCGAGTGTATAAAATCTATCAAGGATTAGCCGGCGAACAGTTCATTTCAAAGATGGCGGCGTCGTTGGTTCTCACCGTCGCTTTGCTTGCAGGTAATAAAATCTCTATTTCGTACACGACACGGGTATTAATTGTTAAGGGCCTATATTGGATTGATTAACTTTTTACCATACAGATACGTGAAATAGGAAAGTTAACTCCAAGGGCATCGCAAACACTGCGACGTAAAAACCGTTTGACCTTAGGAAAGTTGGTATATTTCTAATTCACGTCGAATATGATATTTTTCTTTGCTATAAACTAACAAACAGACGTGTGGTCCGCTTGTATTCAATGGTCCTTGCAGTCTATGGCTATGTACAACCAATTTCGGAAGGACCGCGGTGCTGAAGTTATTTATAATACGTTGTTGATCCTGAGGATTTCTTTGGAATTCCTCTTATGCTGATGAGAATTATAAATCACGCTCTTAGAACTGGAACACAGCAGCGCGAACTCGTAACCTTACTTCAAAAATAGGTGCTACAGTAGTGCTCCCATGTCTGCACCATGGACAAGTTCTGCCACTTATTTTATTGTCTCTAGACCTTCTAAATTTGTCTTAGCTACTAAAAATGCTAAAAGCTGGCCAACGCTATTTTTAAATACATAAGTTCTACTCGTAACATGGTCCAGTGGATTCAGTGAAGAAGAATTTGATTTGGCGATATTATGATAGTAATATTTTTAGTAATCTTATGATGAACAATCACTTTCATATTAAAAATTCGTTATCAAGTACTTACCGATATATTCCAGGCTAATTCCAGCCTTGTCATGTCATATTCAGAGCATCTTCACTTCTGGTACGATTAGGGCCTTCCTTATAACAGACTTATTAAAATGTTAGAGTAGCTTTCAAACGTAATAACCCAGAAATTCATATCCTTTTCCCAGGTGTATCCTGCAGTCCGTTGGCCTCTAACCGCATAGTGGGTGGGTACCCAACGACTATCGATAGGTATCCTTCAATTGTACAGGTCGAATTCTTGGGTGTTTTTAGCGGCACCTGGTCGCAATCCTGCGCCGCAAACATACTAAACTCTCGCAACGTTCTCTCCGCTGCACACTGCTTTGAGGGCGTGTAAGTTTCTAATCAGCTTTATTTGCGACACTTAAAAAAAGAATTTTATCATAAACGTTAATATTGAAGTAGAATATAACTATTTAAGACTTCATCCTTCAACCATGGCTATCTGCTGTAGAGGAAATCAAAATGAATACCGAACCTAAGATATTACTTTCAAAACTTCTGATAATAATAGTAACAGAAAAGGTAAATGACCAAGTATAAATGCAACCGCCTAAAATACTTGTTAATTATAGATTACCAATTCTACCTTCTGTTGTGAAGAGTTTGCTTTTTAGCACGAGCATTTTGCTGAATTAGCTCGTTCATACTTATATTCTTTGTCGGAGCATGATAAATTTACTGCAGTGATTGGGATGGTACACACAGTGCAGTCTAAATATAATAGTGCACCATCAGATCTATAATTCTTCACCCGTTGTCATGCCGCTGCATAGGCCTCTAGATAGCTGAACATACACTGATCAATCTCAAGGCATCACAAAACAAAAGAAGGTCAGCATGAACATGATGGTTGCTATCCAATCGGATGCAGATACCTGGTACTCTTTTGGATTACCGGATATAGTGATCACGGAACGCAATAATCTAACTGTGTCGTTACTGCCGATGTTATTCATGATGTATGGTATTAATCCTTCCACCAGACATGGCCTAGCATTATGTAAACAAGTACCGATTAATTGAACCAGACGTGATATAACTGTAATACGAAATATTGGTATATTTCAGACTTTACAACCCTGAAAACCGACGCATAAGAGCAGGTACGACGTACCGTAATACTGGTGGTATACTTGCGTACGTCGAGAGAGAATATAATCACCCTTCCTATGGATTGAATGGGTTCGATGGTGACATTAGCGTTATTCGCCTAGTGTCGTCCTTGGTCTACAATCCAGTTGTACAGCAAGGTGTTATCATTGCCCAAGATGCAGTAATCCCCGATAACCTTCCCGTAGTACATGCTGGATGGGGTGCCACTACTGTAAGTTGGTTTCTCAATTGTCCAGTAGTAAGATATATAAATATCAGTAAAATTTTATATTTTAATTTATGACCAAATCTTAATGTGGAAGTTTAAATAAGATGCTTAAAGGTGAGAATAGCTGTGGGGCTTTTACTAAGTCCTCCTAGCTAGCTACAACCTTCAAGTTGAAAATGTGTCGCCAAGCGTTTGTTGGTGTGCTATGGCAGCAGTACTTGAGAGCCAATCCCCTCTAGGCTTAACGTGTTAACCATCTTAAACCACATGATTAACAGCAAATAAGCTTGTAGTTAAACGTTAATACGCTATAAAGAATAGAGAACAGGCTCTCTTGTTTATAGTAACACTGTAAACTGATAACACTGTGTTTGTTCGCAAGCTATTAAAGAGCTGGTCGCTATAATGCTAGCTTACAAACCCTTCTCCTATTAGGAATACGCTAGTTAATCCCAAGTTACGTCAATCTATGTTGTACACATGCTATAAAGTGGGTGCAATCCAATTAGGTAAAGACCCCTTACTATCCTGCTTTGTATTTAAATGACATTTAATTAGGGTTTTGCAGCTTCCGAACAGATATGATCATTTAAGTATATATAGTCACACAAAAATGACTGAACATAAAATATTTGATTAGCCAAAGGAGTAAGAATTTGTTATAATTTCATCGTCATCATCATCAGCCTATGAGATGCTCACTGCAAAGCCATGGGCCCCTTCTCGAAGGAAGGTATGGGCATAATCACAATACTAGCCCACGACGTATTGGCGATTTCAAATTCGGAGAAATCCACAGTTCTATGTATTCTCACATACAGTAGTAGCTACAAGAACGCTTGTCAGGTTCAGTTTTCTTCAGGGTCTTTTACATCACCGTTAGCCGACAGTGTTACTAATTTAAATCAATAAATGTACACGGATTCCCAACAAATTTGTTTTTACATGCGGGGATTCGAACTCACGGGGAATATCAGGTGAATATTCCACCGGTCAAAACACTAGACCACCACAACGTGTATGTGTGTTAGTAGGAACCAGTTACTAAACAATTAATTAATATGACAATTGCCTGAAGTACTTGCTTGCTTGAAGGTAAGGTCATGGGAAAAGATGATACTAATGAAATCTCTCCCTAACTTTTACAGAATAAGGTGTCTAAAATGGAAATTAACTGCTTAGAGGTTCGTTTATTTTTGTTTATTATTCTAAATGCATCTTTTTCCTACAGCAAGGGGGAACTGCGTCACCACAACTATTGGATGTTACGATCTTCATAGTAAATCACGAAGTGTGTGCCGCTCGCTATCTGACCTTACCCTCACCAGGTATCGTGACCAGGAATATGATTTGCGCTGGTATCCTTGACGTTGGAGGGCGTGATGCTTGTCAAGGAGATTCTGGAGGTCCCCTTTACTATGGAGATATCATCATCGGTGTAGTATCCTGGGGCCACGGCTGTGCTAACGAAACCTTCCCTGGAGTTAGTACCGCTGTCAGTTCGTACACCAACTGGATTGTTGCCACTGCCGTTTAAGATAAAATTTTATAAGAAGAGATGCAAATTATACTAATGTCAACATAGAATACTGAAGTAAAAATTGAAGCGAACTTTTAAAGATTTTTATATGTTGATGTTCTTGTAAATAATAATTCAATATTTTTATGAAGTTATATTTTATCTTGATTATTACACATTTAAATAAGTATTACATACTTCTGTAGTCTCTTATTGCTACTAATTTGCGTATCAAATTTTCTTATTAAAAACTGTTCAGGCCAAAACACAAATCTGCTGTTGATTGGGGAATTTCTGGTTTCCTTCTAAGAGAAAGGAGATTATATGTAGTATAGTGAGTTTTATTTGCAGAAAACGACGACCACATTCTCTTTGATTATTGTTATTGGCAATCATATATGACAAGCAGTAACAACGATAACTTAAGATATGGCAATATTAAACTTACTAGTCAATGCTACATGCAAGAGATATATTTGTAATCTTGCATCACTATCGGCTGACGGTGAAGGAAAATATCGTGAGGAATCCTAAATACCTGACTTGTTATTGTGAAAAATATAGAACTGTGGATTTCTCGTAGTTTAAGACCGTTAATACGTCGCGGGTTTGCGTGGTGATTATACCTAAATCTTTCTTCAGGAAGTGGCTTATGGCCCTGTAGTAAGTCTCTTATAGGCTCATGTGACTGACTTTAAATAACAAATTGTGACATGTGAGAAACTACAGTTACCTTGTAACATATAATTTTAACAACATAAAACTATGCAGCGCTTTTAAAGAAATACATTAAAGGCATAAAACTCTATGGCATTGTGAAATTGAGTTAGAGAGTCATCGTAGATCACCAAGTTAGTCTCTCGGCCCTACGTCGTAATTTGTAGAATGTCAAAACAATTGTAGATGGCGGTATAATGAAATGATTCATTTTTTTTATGTCATAGGTGGCAAACGAACTGGTGGGTCACCTGATGTTAAGTGATCACCACCGTCTATGGGCACTAACAACACCAGAGGAGTCGCAAGTGCGTTGCCACCCTTGGGGGGAAGGGTTAGGGGAGGTAGAGGGAGAGGAAAGAGAGGTGAGGGGAGGTGGGCCTCCCGCGCTCTCACTGACTGAACGAAACGCAACAATGCAAGCACTGTTACTTCACGTCGGTGTTTCTATGCGTCGGGTGGTACTACCCTGAGCGAGCCGACCCATTCATGCTGAAACCAGTAATAGTTTCAGCTTGGCTCTACCACCATTAAATTTTTATCGTATCAGGCTATCAGCTGCGTTGTTGTTCACCAATATTACATTTTTGAAACAGCATACTATGTACTTGCTGCTACTTGATCCCAAACTAAACACGTGAGATAAAAAATCAGAAGCGGAAAAATAAAGGCCAAACCTAGCAACTAAGAAAAAGAACAAATAAAACATTAATTGTATCTTGTAGATAACCATAGTACAGTACCGAGTATTTAATGTGGCGTGCCAGGGAGATGGGTGGCACTTTCGGCTAAGATCGGCATACTTCGGTTTGTAAAACATTTTCTTTAATATAGTGCGCAGTTACCGCGAAAAAGAAAGATAACGCTACACAACGTCGAACTTAGCCGACTATCTCGTTCTATTTCACGACGTGCCAAATCAAAAGCTACTGTACATACTTTACCTTTGGGTGAATGTAAATCAATAAAAATGACAATTCTATAATGTGCGGGAAACATAACAATAGTACCTTGAATGAACAAGTCGACCACTACAAGTTCAACGCCTTCAAATTATAAACTGAATTAGATTTTATAACATGTATAATTATGATTATATTTGTCTACGGGTGATGGGCAAGTGTTAACCCTACATAGTTATGTTCTTGGCGCGCCCGTTTGTTATGTGAGAATAAAGTTGCTTGTTAGGTCACAATTCTTTTATTTAATCTGTTGTGCAACCTAATAGGTAGGGCGATATGTATTGTAGGTAACCATACAATTTGCTTTGATTGTAGACCCCTCGGTAGTCATCGATTTTTTGGATTTTATTATACTCACCATTAAGTACAATTCCATAACATTACCATTTTTTAAAGTGAACCTGGTTATTTTGACCTGGTTGATTGTATTTATACTACTGGACTTCATATCGTATATAGTTTACGCGCATTTTCATATATCTAAATATATAAAATACCAGTGTCATCATGATGTTCGCCTACGACGAACTCCTAAACTACTCGCTTCATGATTGTTGGCATTTATATATGATTTGTTTCATATTGAGAGATAGGATAATATATACTTCGATCAATGGCGTCAACATTTTTAATTACAAATTATATGATTGGAAATGTTGATTATTGTTATTAATTTTAAGTTTCATCAGGTTCGAACAGATGGCGCCTTAAATTAGTTTGTAGACAGAAAAGTGTAGGACCGACCGTTGTAGATATCTCATAGATGGCGCCACGTGTATTAATTTTGAATTTCTTTTTGATTTTCATTTCAACATTTAATAAATGAGCCACAATAACGCGTAGCCGGGGTATAATATATAGGTATATCATTTAACAGGTATAAGACAACGAAGTTTCAATCCCTCCGCGTGTACATACTAACACACACAGTGGTTCTTTTTTATGTTGACACCCTAATCCGAAGAAGCAATTTGGTTAAATAATTACTGCATAGTTACACTCCACTCCGTTAGTTCTATAAACCAGATCTCTAAATAGACTGACTCATGTTAGTAGTTACAATGAAATTATTGCATGTTGGATCAACGTGCCGTGGGATATAAATTTAAGGAATACTATATTCTACCAGCGGTTGCTTCCGCGTTATTGTCAAATTTCAGTCTTATTATCTCTCTACATCCAGTAGAAAAACACATAAGAACATCTTCTTTCCCTGTTTGTCGTTCGATTGTCTTTATTCTTTTCTAGGCAAAAGTCAAGTACACTCCCTCTGTTTGTCGCCCGATTTTCTTTATCTTTATCTCTCTTTATTTTTATTTGTAGCTATTGATGAGTTTTACTATCATCAAGAACAATATTCGGGAAACGTTGGTTTTTCTTCCTTAATATTGAAACTTGAAAATTTAACGAATCTTGTTCGAATGTCGACTACTAGATCTCTATATATAAGAGAGTTCAGTCGTTATTTTAATAGCTCATGATCAGCTATAATGTTATCAATAAAAAAATTATATACAAATTTTTCTTTTCTGTTACTTTCTTAAAAAACCGTTTTCTTATCATTTTTTTCTATATCGTAGGAGACAAATAAAGTGATGGGTCACCTGATGTTAAGTGATCACCATCGTCCATAGACACTTGCAACTCCCCTGGTGTTGTGTTGTAAGTGCGTTGCCAGTCTGTGTTAGGGTTGGGGAGGTGGGCCTCCAGCGCTCTCACTGACCGGACGAAACGCAACGATGGAAGCACTACTTCACGTGGGTGTTTCAGTGGGTCGGGTGGTAGTACATTTAAAAATTAACAGCGCCAACAAAAATCTGAATAGTCAGCATAGTAATAAATCCTGACATTTTTTTATTGTATACTAGCTGTGCCCACGACTTCGTCCACGTGGAACCTGGTGAACGAAACAATGGCTAATAAAGTCATGTGAACGTATTTAGTCCATTTGCTTATCCACTTTTCTCTCACGCTTAAGTCGCGGCGCCATTAATATTACAATAACTTTTGATAGAGCCGACCGATTTTAATGAAACAAAGATTATTCCCGAGGATATGCTTTATAATTTTCTTATATGAGATTTTATTGTGAACATAGTACTTTAGCAGTGATGCGTGTTCATACAAACAGTCAGACAGACAGACATTCATAGAAATGATTAAATTAATTCTATTATTAATTTCTAGAGACCTGAAACATTTTTTTCATGAAATCGAAAAATTACAGACACGTTACATTTACTGTATATGTATAGAAGATTATTAATTTTGAATTACTTAATTCCGTGAAGTTACTGGTAGCCTTTATGTGTCTTTTGTAAGTACACATATATAACGTATATCGTCATTTTAGAATACAAAACATGAACTTATACCTCAGTGACATCCCAGATATTAAACGAGGAAGTGCCACGATAAGCTACATAGCGGTAACTCATACTTTTTTAACGTAAATCTGATATTACGTATTACCTAAACAGTAAATAATCAAAGATTTTCACATACAAAATATGAATAATATGATATTAATTGCATTTTCCATACCATGCATCTGTGTGTCAAAATAAAACTTAGATTAAATACAACGTAACGTCACGCCATTAGTTGATAACGCATTTACTATCAAATTATATTACAAACATTCATTGCCACAATAAAACAATTCTGATAAAGTAAAATTAATTTTATTTTACACCATCATTATTATAAAAACACGTCATAGAAGCCGCGCGCGCCATTTTTGTTTAGGCAATTGTTTTATTACATTTGCTACCCATTTCATATATGATTTAGTAGCTGTTACCCGCGGCTCTGCACGTGGTTTTTAAAAATATATTTAAAAAAAGCTCTGGACCTCGGCAGCATCTTCTCCGATAAGAATAATATCATCAGCAAACAACATACACCAAGGTGTATCTTCCTCTATGTCTGATGTTAATGCAACCATAACAAGAAGAAATAAATAAGTGCTTAAAGCTGAACCCTGGTGTAAACCTGGAATGGAATGAGATTTATCATCAGCAACATACCCGGAACTTCAACCTACATACCACCTATATACCACACTCAGTGCTCACTAACACTATATAAGAAAGTAATGAAAATTTGAAGCTATACATTATCGAACAATATATCTTGAATCTTTTATTATATAGATACAATATGCCCATATTTTCGATATATTTAAGTTATTTTTATACGTTGTTATAATCACTGAGTTATGTAGAATTAAACGCGGTAAATAAAACAATATGGCCGCCAAATTGACCAAAAAGACGATATAATTCATATTACATAAAAATATATGACTTCAAATTATGTATATTTATTCTTGGAGTCCAATAACGCACACATCTCACGGGGTTTAACATATTTTTGATCAATTTAACACGGACGAATGGATAGATAACAGTTAATTACTACATAGTGTACCAATTCAAATAAAAAAAGAATTATTAAAATCGGTTCACAATTGACGAAAATATCGATTAACATACATAAAACAAATACATACAACCGAACATAGTAAGCTCCTCCTTTTTCGAATTCGATTAAAAAGAAAGTCCTCTGGTCAGTCTATCTGTTCGCGATAAAGTCAAAAACTACCATTTTCATGCCGTTTTCACCAGTAGATAGAATGGTTCATGGGGAAGGTTTAGGTATAATTTGTCAAAGTTTTCATTTTATTATCGGGGCGGGCCAACGTCTTCCGAGCCCACTAGTTATCTGACCGTAAAAGTCCCGTGAAAGTCGGTCCAACCAATTAGGAGATAGTAGAATATTGCGGACGAAGTCTTGAGTAACAAAATAAAATAGTCTAAGTTACTTCTTATAAGGTGAGTTATTTGCCAGTGAAAGTCCCGTGAAAATCAGTTCAAGCATTACGGATATTCCAATGCAGCCGAAGGCGAATAAAAAACCTAAATTACTTTTTATGAGGTCTGCTATCTACCGGTGAATACCCCGTGAAAATCGGTCCAACCATTTTGGAAATAGCAATGCGGACGAAGCCGCTGACAAATAAAATAGAATATGTCAACTGCTATAATATCGGCTAACTGCCAGTAAAATTCCCGTTAAAATAGGTCCAGCCGCCAGAACAAACAAACAAACAGACAAAATATAATAATATAGACAAAGTATAAAAAAAAATTTTTTTGGTGATTTGTAGCCATATCCATTTATCAAAAAGTTGTTATTTTAATTGTACATACACAAACTTTATTTTTATAATACGTAATAGACAACAAATAAAAAAATTGGAAATAAAAGTAGTATAAACTTTTTGAATAGGATAACAAAATAAACTTTGAAAATGTCTGTGATAGAAACTTACCACGTTACCATGGCAACGTATATAATACTAACGTTAACGAAATCTCTAAAAAGGAAAAAAGCGTCCGATTTTGAAACATTCTTCATTGGTGCTCCGCTTCTATTGGTCGTAGCGTGATAATATAAGCCTTCCTCGATAAATGAGCTATCTAAAACCGAAGGATTTTCTCAAATCGGACTGGTAGTACCTGAGATTATCGCGTTCAACCAAACAAACTCTTCAGCTTTATATATTACTATATAGATAGAAGATTAGTTTATTTCATAGTAACATGACAAAGTGACGTCACTCTGTTTATAGAAAGTCCAGTACAATCCAAGGAAAATCGTGATTACTCGGTTAGTGTCAATTATTCGCCAATAGTCACTGTCAATAGACAGCGACAATCAAAAACGAGTAACTATGCACGCATTGGTCATAATTCAATAGAGCTCCTGACCACTTCGGTTGGCTGCTGTACGTATAGTATCGTCAAACAAAACTATCCTGTCTTACAGCGTGTGCCAGTTCATCTACCCGAGCAGTTGCTGTGTTGATAAAGATATGGAATATAATCATAAAATTTAACAAAATCAAAAATATTTTACTTAGTTTAGACCGTTAGGAGGGTTTCGCGTGAATCGGTTCAGAAAACATCACAGTCATCGAGAAGAGCTGGAATAAAATTCAATGGATAATAATTATCATAGTTGTATATTAATTCTATAGAACATCCTGACTGAATGTGTTCGAAGCGAAGATATTAGATCCCTGCTATGCTTCTGGTTTGCCCAACATCGGTATGTATAATTCCTTATTGTCTGACCCTATTTCGAAATTTGATAGGGAATTGTACAAAAATAATATAAGCCATTTTTAAGTTTATATTTGTATGCTACTTAAACAACATAGTGGTGCAGACGACTAAGCCTTTATTAAATTTAAAAAATCCTATGTAAGTACCACTTACTGTGTAGATTAATGAATGGAAAGTGAGCGTAGCACTTCCAACCGTTACTGTTATTCACATATGTTACTTATACGTCACGCATAACCCTTTTTAAATGAAAGCTTTCTTTACCACAAAAATACCAACTTTATTTTTGTTACCTGAACAATATATTTTATATACAGACTAGCTTCTGCTGGCGCGATTTCGTCCGCGTATAATTGTTACTTTGGGCTAACCTTAACGCGCATCGGAAGGTCTCAAAAGGAAAAAAACGCCTCCTCCGTCCGACGGACCTGTGCAATGGGAAGATGGGAAGAACCCATCTTCCCTGTTCCGGTTACAGTGGGAAGAAGCAAACAAACTGCCGCGTCCTCCTGTCTGTCCTCCATTTTATATTTTTCTATTTTCTATTCCAGACTACTTTCTCGCAGAAGGAGGCCATAGCGTTCCATACATCCTCGCTGCCGAACATGGCCACAACCATGCTCGGCAGCGAGGGATCCTGCTCTATCGCCGCATCCAAAGTGTGACGTTACTCCTCCCACGCAACACAGTCAGATAGAGTGCTGCACGATGTCCAGGTCAACTCCGCACTGATGGCATACGGCGGTGGGCTCCCTGCGTTCTATCCAGAGCAGATACCAACCGAAGAACCCGTGCCCGGTCAGCACCTGCACCAGACGGAACGTCAGGGAGCTCCATCCTCGATTACAGTAATCCGGCAAGACCGGGCGGACGGCGACTGCTTTTACGCTTAAGTTAAGCAAACGTAACTACATTTCCAAATGTTGACCATTTATAAATTATATCTATATCACTATAGATAAAATAATATTAAATGAACCTTGACAATAACCGGACTGATTCATTTATTATAATAAAATTACACAAAGTTACGTTATAATAAATAATTAGCAATAAAACAATAAATATTTAAATGATGTATATTAGATAAGCTTCTGTTATCAGAAGGAGGATATCCTGTCTTAACTTACGTCAATAAGTGGGATAAAGATTATCTTTTTAACAGTATGTGGTTAGTTAAAATTTTTAAATATATTTCAAGAGTTTAACCCTTAAATTATCTAAAAAAATTAAGACATATCGCTGTGTTTATTTTATTTTTTGTGGGGTGACCTCTTGTCGCCCCTTGTCAACACACCTCTGTCGCGGGTACACAGACACCTTTTTAATGCTATTTTCCTTCATCTGTCCTTTATTCCTGATTTTGTTTTAGGTATTCTCTGCAATTTCTTTCAGTTCTTTCCACGTTTACCAATTCGAAACTGCCCGTTTCGCTTCTGGAATTTTAATTAGGCTGAGGAGTCCTAAGCAATCACAGCTGATATATCTATCTCGAACACGTCTTGCGGTTTCGACACCAGCGCTAGTCGCACTATGTATGGTAACTATAGGTCAACCATTCGGAAGTTTCCGCGTGTACTATTTTGTTCTTTCTCTTGGTGTTTACCTACTGCTTTTCTTCTTGATTTGTTTAATATTTCTATCTTCTTATTTGCAAATATTTTATTCGGTCTCACTCGACTTTTTTAGCATTTAGTGCTCGAAAAGGACAAGGAGCCTACTAAATTTGAGTCACCTCTCATTTATATCTATTTCGTTTTGGCAATTTGTTCCTTCCCGTTATCAGCGTTACTTAGCTACCTTTCACAGTTACTCATTTTTGACTCTTTTGTTTTATTAACAAATTGGGTCAAGCTTCGTAATTTGATTCATATATGAGTACGGCGCTTACTTGTTTGCCTATTTGGTAAGTAGGTAGTTTGGTATTTGGTAGTTCTACTCTTTTTATACCAAATTGTGCAGGCCGGCATGATAGTGACGACTGTCGTTGTTATTTAATTATGGACTGTACTGTACTTTCCATCAGGTACAGTACTGTCACTTTGCCGAACTAGTATAAAAAAAACGAAAATGGTTTACATCTCAAAAGCAGTCCCTTAATTCTCTCATGTCTCATGCCCTCTCATGTCCCTAATCTGTTTTACTTTTGCCTTACTGATAATCTCCCGGTACTTATCAGTTGTCTCAAATGCTTTATAGTATTGCTCTTTTCTGATCTCTTGAGCAGCGCGACTTTGTTTGTGCTTGAACAGTTCTTAGAGTATTTTTTTGTTCTTTTTTTATTTTAAAAGTATGCCTTGGTATCTCGTCCCACTTTGCTCTTGTAGGTCTTGTCAAAGGCGTTGTGTTACGTATTTTCTTCCTTTCCGGTATAACAATTTCTTCAGCAAGGTGTTTTTCTCTCACTGAACTCGAGGCACTCCTCTCTGAGGTGCTCTTCCCCACAGTGGCTGCACCTATTAATAGTTTTCTTACATCATCTTTTTTCGTGTCCGTATTCCAGGCATCGCGTATAATGTGTAAGGGATGATTAGTCCGTTATCGTGTCTTTCTGCAGGTCTATGTATGCCTTTCCTGCTGTTATGAGTCTTCCCCACACAGTGCACGACACCTGGAGAATTATGTGATTTATATGGAGGTTTCTAGCCCTCCATCTACATATATTTAATTACAGCTCTGTACTTCGACTCATTGATGGTTTTTAGTATGTTCTAGTTTTGTTCTTTAAATAGCATCAGTATCTCTTCATCTTTAAGAACTGTTAGTACATTGTGTATAATAACAAGCGGATCTTTATTTCTTGCTTTTTCTATAAGAATCGAAGGGACAGTTTTCTTTAGCCTTTCAGTAATCTTCTTTACTTCCTCTTCCGTTGCACAACCTATTACCACTTTTCCGTCCTTTACTGTTCTCATTTTGTCTACTCTCGATCCAGTCTTTCCAGCGTCTACTGCCCTTCGGACCTTCTCGATTACGTCTCCACTTGTATCAATGTCTTCCGTGGAGGAGACAATTATGGAGTGCATTGGCGTGCGCATATTAGTGTTGGTGTTCTCTACTTTTTGTTGAAATGTTAGACTACTCTGATGCCAATTGCTATATCATCACCTTTATTTATATCCTCGATTTTCCCTTTCAGCTCCAGTATCATCCCATTTACCATACTCGTGCTGTTTCTTGTTTCTATCACCATCCTTTCCAGTTCTTCCTTCACTTCCTCTCTCACTTTACTAACTGGTTTCAGCATTAATGGGTCGGCTTACTCACTAGTAGTACCACCCTCTCACAGAAAACCGACCTGAAGTAACAGTGCTTGCATTGTTGCGTTTCGTTAGGTCAGTGAGAGCGCCAGAGGCCCACTTCCCTTCCCCGTCCCCTCTCCCTCTCCCCCACCCCCAAACACAGGCTGGCAACGCACTCGTGACTCCTCTGGTGTTGTAAGTGTCTATGGACGGTGGTGATCACTTAACATCAGTTGACCCACCTGTTCGTTTGCCTCCTGTGATATAAAAAATATCTATAAGTTATCTTAAATAACATTTAAATTCGATCTCCTCTAAAAACGCTGTATTTCTCCTAGTATGAATTAACATGCTCCTATCTGATTGTCTTATCACTATCTTTATGATTGACTAGCCTCTGCCCGCGATTTTGAAACATCGCACCTATGTGTCTTATAACCTTCCCCGATAGATGATCTCATCTTATCTATAACAATGAAAGAATTTTCCAAAACGGACCAGTAGTTCCTTTTTTTTTTTTAACGTGGGGATATCCCTTTTGGATATGCCACCCTCCCGAGGGAGAGGGTGGGTTATGTGCGAGTCGCACGGACTAAAACCCGACGGTGTACCGACAGACCGTTTTGTGGGGGCGGCAAGGGATCGTTCAAGCTAATCAACCTTGTAGAGCCGCCCCCACGGTCCGCCTGGCGGAAGGTGACCGCCGGGCTCCTACCTATAGAGGGACAGACCGGGTATACACCGGCTGCCCCCCTCGTCCGCCGGACCTGTGCAATGAGGTGGCAATGCAGGTCCGGCTACGGTGGCAGGAGGAGTTGGGCGAAGCGCCTTCTCCTCCTGCCTGTCCTCCTTTGGCGGAGACGGCCACTTTCAGGGTCTGCCTCACGGGCCCTCTCCGCCTCCTCCTTCTGCGAGACGACCTCCTCGCAAAAGGAGGCCATCGCTCGCCAAGCCTGTTCGCTGCCGAGCATGGCCAGGACCACGCTCGGTAGCGATAAGTCCGTTCCCACGGCCGCCGCCAGAATGCGGCGCTGCTCCCCCCACGCAACACACTCAGACAGCGTGTGCTGCGCGGTGAGATTACCCCTTACAACGTCACAACGTCACAAACTCACAAACTTTACCTCTTTATTATATTAGTATAGACTACGGGTACAGCCCATTCCGCGTCTATTTGACCATGATTCTTCAGATGGAATTTTTCGATGTATGAAATCCACCTAAGCGAGGCAGAAAAATTTCGAGGAAAGAATTTTCGATCCGAATTTTACCGTTTTTATAACAATAACATATTTTTAAAATGTTATTAACTAAGTGAACATATTATTAAACTAGTGTTTGTACTGGCACATTTTTTTTATATCAAAAGGAGGCAAATGAACGGGTGGGTCACCTGATGTTAAATGATCACCACCGTCCATAGATAACACCAGGGGAGTCACAAGTGCATTGCCAGACTGTGTATGGGGGAGGGAAAGGAGAAAGGGGGAGGGAATGGGGGAAAGGAAGTGGACCTCTGGCGCTCTCACTGACCGAACGAAACGCAACAATGCAAGCACTGTTACTTCACGTCGGTGTTCTGTAAGAGGGTGGTACTACCCCGGGCGAGCCGACCCATCCATGCTGAAACTAGTAATAGCTACAGCGTGGCTCTACCACCTTCAAAAACCTTAGTAAATTATGGTCACTCATTTAAAAATAATTCTTTAAGATATAGAACTTCTACGTTATGGTACCCACTTTCTATATTATAGAAATATTATTAAGATACAATTTAAGATCGGGATATTAGATAAAGAAGTATAAGATCTTTAATTATCTCTTTTCTTTTAATGTTATTACTTTTTATTGTGTCGACACATAATAATAACGCGATAAGTATAGTGGCATATAGATTTAGCTTTAATAATGTATTAGATAAAAAATAATCTAAAATTGTGTTGCTGGTCCTGAAATATATGAAAATTAACTCATACACGTGATTATTTGGCAGTGAACGCGGCGTGATGCTCACGATCGTGGCGATGTTATTTCCGTTAATCAATCCTAACTAATATTGTAAATCTGAATGTAAGGTTGTTCATTTGTTTTTGTTGTAGCACGGTAAAGTGACTGCACTATGCCTGATGGTAAGCACAATACAATATAAAAACAACGGCAGCCACCGAGAAACAAAACATCTCTTGCCGTCTGCCTACAGTGTTCAGTTTTCATCACAATATGATTGCGGTCGTTTCTCGACATTTCTTAATTTATAATTCATCCTTATTAATATTATAGATGGGAATGTTTTCTTTTCTCTTACACTACTTAACCCATTATCTTGAAATATACACGTTGTGTTAAGCGTACAAAAAAGGACAGAGCACCTTTCATTACAAAAGAGTACTATTCCCGAGGCATATATTAATTCTATGTTAACGCGACTAAAACCGCGAGCAAATGCTATACTATGCTAGTATAACATAATACTGAGTCCTAAAAACCAGAAAGTCTATATAGAATAGTTATTCAGGACCTCTTTATGCTTGGGATTGTGTTTGGATTACTTACTATGCCATACATTACGTAGGAAACCAATATATAAAGGTACAACACGGATCAGTGTATCAACGCAAACGTATCAACAAAGCAGCAGAACGAAATCAGAATTAATAAGATTATACGTTTATCAAGAATATATGCGAGTATATAAAAGTGTAAAGGAATTAGAATAATCACATTGTTGGGTGTATACTATACTAGACCTGTGAAAATGGCTTCCTACTTCGTCTGGGCTCTCGTAGTTATCGCAGGTAAATTAGTTTTCACCTTAAATGTTCTTACAGCTTTCGTAATGTATTACTTATAACTAAATACTTATCCTCAAAGAGCCCTATTAGTTAGATCCTAATCATTACTATACGACAAACATCTATGTAACCTACAGATTACTGTTCAAATTTTAGGTTTATCTTGTTTTTATAAATTGTATATAATTTGGTCTTCTTTTAAAACGACATTGTTTACAATACGCAAACTCAACTTGTCATTAAAATCGAGAAATGTTTTGAGATTTGTATGATACTTGTGATTTGTTTGTTATTGTGATGTTTCTTGATTCATTGCATATAATAAATACCAAAAAGAGTTTCGCCAATTTTTTTGTTGCGATAGAACGTCGAATGATCATACACGCTGTCACAGTCTTAAGCTAATATTACGATATTATAAAGGCTAAAGAATAGCTAAAAAGTGGTTTAGAACAATTTTATTTATATTAATATTTTACTTATATATTATATATATTTGTAGAATTATTCAAGCTGTTATCATATCGAAACTTTAGTAAATTAGTTAGCTGAATTTATTCAAAATGCGAAGAAAACTAACCCTAATTGTATGTTATATCAATTAGAGCTAATTATGGGAATATATTTGTTAAAGTAACTGTATGCTGTGATACAGTGAATAGTAAATATTAAATATAAGGCATCAGAAGACCCCAACGATCACCGGTAAAAGAATTTACCTCGAAAATTATTATATTAATTACATTCACACAACTGGTGAAAGTGTTCAAAATAGATGTATTGACCATGGTTTGTCGATTTAGATACTTAATATACAAAAGATGTAAAAAAGCAAAGTGATGATTGCTGACTAGGACCGTCTTTGGCCCTTGCAGCAATTGGTGCAGGTTCGAATCCTTACCATAGGTCTAAGCTTCCAATGAAAGATAACATTGTGATGAAACTAGAACATGTAAGGGCTAACTATTAATCATCATCATCATTACCCTTATCCCACTTAAGTAGGGTCGGCACAACATGTTTTCTTTTTCCACTCTCTCCTGTCAAATGTCATTTCAGTATTCACGCCTTTTACGCACATATCGTTTTTCACGCAGTCCATCCATACCTTTTCGGTCTTCCTCTACTCGTATATCCGTCCACAAACATACTCAACACTTTTCTAGTTACATTTTCATCTCTCCTCATGACATGCCCATACCATGCTAACCTATTACTCCTCAACTTCTCTGAGCTAACTATTAATCATATGTTGGAAATTTGAGTTGTTACATTTCAAAATTACCCAAGTTTCATACACGTAAAATTTGTAAATAAAAAAAAAAAACAAGAGTTTCGTACGGGAAAATTTAGATTAGGTTCACTGTGTATAATATCTGAAAATCTTATAAATCTTCTAAAACAAAAAGCCAACGACTAAAATTGGGCTTGGTTCGTTTTGAGATGTAACGACTTATTTGGGACTCATTGGGACAAGTCATTTTGCAGTGTTAATTGTTCAGGCAGTTCTTAGAACACATGTTCATTTTAACATCATACGAAATTGTACTCAAACTCTGATACTTATTCTATGATGGCGGGTAATTTTGCTACGTATATAGTAAGAGTATACGTAATAGTTAAGAGAAACGTAACTCGTGGTGGTGGTGAGACCGGTGGAATATAAATCCGATATCCGAACGTTTGAACCCCGGCATGTACCAACGAATCTTACGGAGTTCGCGTACATTTACTAATTTAAATTGGTAAAACTATCGGCTGATGATGAAGGAAAACATCGTGAGGAAACCTAAACCTCAGAATAATTCTTTAGTAACAACACCTTATGTGGAAAAAATATAAAATTGTGAATTTCTCGGAATTCGTATTGATATCGTCAATACGTCGCGGGCTGGCTTGATGATTATGCTCATATCTTCCTTCAGGAAGAGGTTTATACTCCTGCAGTGGGTTTCTAATTGGCTGATGATGAGTATGGTTACATCTGGTATCAAACATTACCTGATATATGATCCTATAGCGTAAACTGGTACGAACACATGACAGTGGTCATACAGTACCCATGCGAGTTATATAATAAATATTGTACTAATGTATACTGTATTATTATAATACCTTATTGATATTTTAAATATATAACGTGCCGTATAACTTTATCGTAAGTAGTTGAAACTAAAAGATTAATTGATACCAATAATCCAACAGGTGATAATAATTCTCTTTATGCCGATTATACATACTGTGTTATGTAACGGAGATATAGTTCAAGCTTTTCCCGTAACTATGTATGTTTATTATTACATGCTTTTAATTAATTTAAGGGTCATACATTAATTGGGTAAATATTTTTGGGGATGTTTTGACCCTCTCTCCCTCACTAGTGAGATGTTGTGAGATTTTTCTCGACTCTCTCTCCCCAAATCTCGCGAGAGATCTTTAAAAATATGTATTTTGTGTATAAGTACACTGGATTTATAAAAAAGACGATTTGCTTTATTATTTTTAATATTATTACAACATTTGCATTAAATTTAGGTATATCAAAACTAAATAATATTACCTACGCGGATTTTAATATATAGCAGTATTGTGCCAGAGTTCAGCATGTTTTAGATAAGTTAGTTTTAGTAGAAACATGTTTTATTTTAAATTCTTGTGATTTTCCCACATTTTATACTATTTTTTGTCGGAACAAAATTATATGATATTTGCCAAAACATTTCTCTCCTCAACGTGAGATTTTGTGACATTCGGCTTGACAGATGGACGCCCCTAAGTAAATTTATTAGCTATATGTTATGAAGGTAATGATTTAAAACAGGCCTTTAACAAAGCACAAGGTAAGTTCGCATGTCTAGAAATAGTAGGTAGCTATTCCATAATCTCTTTCAGCAGCGATTATATTTATCTATATATATAACATTTATAATCATCTTATAGTAATAATGATATAATTTCGTCATAATAGATTCCATAACAGTAGTTTAAACTCATACTCCAAACGTTTAGAACTTTATAAAATGAAACCATTACAGAATCGTAGAAAGGTGGCTGATGTAATGTTTATATACAAATTGATACATGGTTTCCTAGAATCTTCAGATTTTCTTCAAAAAATACCCTTTAGTGTGCCACGTCGTTTACTTAACAGGCAAACTTTTCATCTACCATTAGCAAGAACTAACGCAGGTCAACATTGCCCTTTATATCGCATGCTTTCATTTTGTAATAGTTTACGTTTCAAATTCGATATATTTTTTTGTGTTTCTTTGGCCTCAATTAGAAAAAAATGTATTTAAATGTTTAATATAATTTCATTTTTCTTATACTATGACTTTGTCTTCTTATATTACGCATGCTGTGTTCACATATAAAAGGGTTCGTGTCCATTTTTGTTCATTGAACTCAGTTTTGTGGACCTTAAATAAATAAATAAATAAATAATGTTTTTCTATACCGTAAGCTTCGACTCATTCACAAACTTCGAACCTAAGTCCATCGATGCATTGTCTGAATATTCTAACAACTGAACCACCATCATTTAAAAGTGTGGGACTGCAAGCCTTCACAGTACTATATAAACAAATTCCGCAGTTCCGGACGTGAATGCATTTTTAAAACAATTTTAATATAGTTTTTGGCTTATGATATATAATAAACAGCAGTGATAAACAAGGCACACGCAAAAAGGATATTCAAAACCTGTTTGCTTAAGGGAGGTCACGAACATCAGTTAGTGATGTAAACTGAAACACAATTTGAATAAAGACCAAAGAACATCTATTTAAGAGTGACAATCTATAGAGCGCACTCATATATATATTTTTTTATATCATAGGTGGCAAACGAACAGGTGGGTCACCTGATGTTAAGTGATCACTGCGGTCCAAAGACACTAACAACACCAGGGGAGTCGCAAGTGCCTTGCCAGCCTGTGATTGGGGGGAGGGGGAGGGGAGGGAACGTGAGTATCCAACGCTCTCACTGACCGAACGAAACGCAACAATGCAAGCACTGGCATTTGACGTGGGTATTTCTGTGTGTCGGGTGGTAGCCGACCCATTCATGCTGAAACCAGTAATAGCTACAGCGTTGTTCTAACACCTACAAAATCTTATCTTTAACTTAGCTTAAACTTCGTTAAGTAATTACACAGCACAATCTTAAGTATCGAATTTAAAGTCTAACTATATTGAATCATACGTGTCGAAAGAATTTCGAAAAAACTAAATAAACAGGTCCGGTTGACTTGAATGAAATAAAAAATGGAAGCCTTCTTAATATTTCTACAATAATTTCTGAAATTATTAACAAAATAATAATTAATATTTCTGGTAGGGTTTTGAAGCCTGACTGGGTCGCGACCACCATGCATATGGAGAATAAGCCCGTCATAGTGATATGCTTCTGCGGGTCGCGTTTCGGGATCAGCCTGTGCATATCCAGCTTTTTCCAGGCAGCCATGACAGCGGCGACCGGCGATGGACAGTGTGTCACTGGGTGGTCGTCATTGTTTTTGGATCGTACTGTGCTTACCATCAGGCACAGTGCAGTCATTATGCCGTGCTACAATAAAAAAAAAGTACCAAGGGATTTTTCGGATTTCGCGTACATTTACAAATTTAAATTGGTAACACTACACTATCGGCGGACGGTGAAGGAAAACATCGTGAGCAAACCTGAACCTGAGAAATGTCCTTGTAGTACTACTGTATGTGGGAAAACAATAGAACTATTGATTCTCAGAGTTTGAATCGCCAACGCTACGTCGTGGGCTGGAGTGGTAATTATGCCCCATATCTTCCTTCGGGAAGAAGCATATGGCCCTGCAGGCCAAAAAGTTTCTCTTACAGCCCTCTTACAGGCTGATGATGATGATAAAAGGATGAAGTTTAATAACAATCAAGTAATATTGATAATTTAAAAACTATACATACGTTACTGTTATTTTATTATTTAACCGTCCCTGTTTATACGCATTATACCTAAGTATTTAGTAAGTGGTCGAGCTAAGACTTGAAGCTAAGACTATGAATTTAAATTCTGGACTTTAAAATAGGTTTGAGTGAATTCTACAGATTTAACCCTGAGTATCTCTAATAACAGTGAAACAGACGGGACTGATAAATTAATGATAGATGAATTAACAATTAAAATTCACTTTAAAAACTTTTTATTAGTATCGCAATGCTTGTAAATTAAAGGTTTTGCGTCTAATGTGTGTTACATATATATTTTAGTCTCGCCTGCAATTTCTTCTCTGATAGGTTGTTTTATGTATCCTAATACTTTTATTTTATTTATTTCCCCTATATACATTATGTACTCTATTATTTTTTGAGTTCCAGCTAAAAATCATCTCTAAGCGTTTCTCATAAAACTTTAATATATGATGAACTTTTTATCCACTCTTCTATACTTGTATATTATGTAATGCAATATGGATAACATGTTTCTTTATTTCTTTCAATTAGGTATATTCTATTGATTCTGTAAGGTCATAGAAGGAAATAACAGAATAAATGGAAGTTAAAACATAAATATTTTTATTACCAGCTATCAGCTGCCGTACAATCAACGCGGACAACCTCGGGCAGCAGGTATCTCTCAGCGAAGTTCCAAGCATAGCTCAGATCGAGTTCCGTGTTGGTTCAATGTGGGTCCAGCAGTGCGTTGCATCCGTACTCACGTCTGTCCACGTCTTGAGTGCAGCCACTTGCTTCTCCGGAGGGTAAGTTCATGTATATATTATGAAATTTTGGTTGTTTTTGAGGCCCAATCACATGATAACTACTGAATGTATCGGCATAGGACTATGACTATTCCATGCAGAAATGTTCGTAGACAGTTTTAGACTAATTATTTTGGATTATATTGATTTCTTGTCCTTTTTATGCCCAAAGAGTTGGGCAAGAGCCAACTAGTATCGCTATTTCTCGTCACTATTGTAAGGCGTCAAAACGGCCATCATAGCGTGCCGTTATTATAATTTGGTTCCATTGTTGAGATATTACTGTATTTTTTTTTTTTTTATGTCATAGGTGGCAAACGAACAGGTGGGTCACCTGCTGTTAAGTGATCACCACCGTCCATGGACACTAACAACACCAGAGGAGTCGCAAGTGCGTTGCCATCTTTTGGAGGGAAGGGTTAGGGGAGGGAAAGGGAGAGGAGAGAGGAGAGGGGAGGGGAGGTGGGTCTCCGGCGCTCTCACTGACCGAACGAAACGCAACAATGCAAGCACTGTTACTTCACGTCGGTTTTCTATGAGAGGGTGGTACAACCCCGGACGAGCCGACCCATTCATGCTGAAACGAATAATAGTTTCAGCGTGGCTCTACCACCATTACTGTATACGAAAAGGCCATGTAATCGATATTTGAATGAACCATTTAATACTTAAAAAACTTTTATTGTATAAAATATCTATAAGTTGCACTATTATTTATTTCATTTTTGGCAATCAACCTTCCAGATCATTACTGCCATTGTTGAGTAGGTATTAATATTACAAGTGTCTTGCGATAATTTCAATATTAAAACCCCGTTGTTAAACCTTTCTAAGGAGTTTTTGTGGCATTACAGAATTCATGCTCCGCGGTATTATTTTCCCACTTATGCATAATGACCGAACTATATACCGCCAATATACCGCCAATATTACAAAATATGCAGTAAAATAACACAGGATTATGAATAAAATATACCAGCAACTACATAACAGACCAAGTTGAAGAAGCTAAAGAATAAAGACAGATTCTCTTTTTTTTCAGATTTTATAGTCGTGAGAATCGCCGTATCCGCGCCGGTTCGGATAGACGTAGCGAGGATGGCGTTATTGTCGAAGTAGGCACCGCTTACAACCACCCAGACTTCGGTACCCTCGGACGAGACAGCGACATATCCGTAGTACGCTTGGCCAGCGCCTTGCCCCTCGGCAATAACATACAGCAAGTCGGCATACTCGGCCAAGGCATCGAGTTGCCGACCGGTCTACCCGTTCAACTATACGGCTGGGGTACCACCGCTGTGAGTTACTTCAATTTAACTAGACTATAAATTCTTCATGACGAAACTTAAAGTCTCACATGCTGGTACTCATGCGTGTCACAGGAATTTTTATATGTATAAATAGCTAGGTCAGACAGATTCGCGAAGTTGCATCGAAGGCAACAACCCGACCCTCTTATTATAATAAAGGATGTCCTGACATAATACGGATGATGACCTTATAACGTTACCCAAGCCGAGGTTCGGCCACTCTAGGCCCTACCCTTGAGCTTATTGCCAAGCGGCGTAGTGCCTTAAGCGTTGGACTTATCCTGGTGAAGCTGTGAAGGCCCCTCAGGCCAATAGCGTAGACATGTTGAAAAAAAAAGAAAAACGAAACTTAAGAAAACCAATATTATTTTTATGTTATCTCTTTTCTATTGCATGTAGCCAAAAGTTTTTTTTAAAAATAAATACAGCAATACTTTTTTTTATTGGCCACGTTATTAGTATCAAAGTTAAGAGCATTGTGTAGTTACAAGTAACTGTAACCAAAATAACAAGTGTTCTTGTCAATTATCAATGTTAACCATAAAGCACAAAAACTTTTTGCATAAAAACATTTAGACGTACTATTTTTTTAAACTGGTTATATTATTGTTTCAAACTGCTGATCGGTCAAACGATGTTAGAATATTTAAAACCCATACACATATGATACTAATTGGTAATAATATATAAGGATAGTCACAATGCCACTTTTTGATACAGAAAATCATTGAAACGATATGAATAACGGTATGAATAATATGAGATTAAAGAAAAAAATTAGACCAAATCTTCCTTTTACAGTAAATTATATATAATAGACGTTGAATTAAAGGATGACGATATTTTTAAAGATCTGTCTTTTTTTTTAAACTGACTAAACGCTTTTGGCTTGGCAAGCCTTCACAGCTTCACCGGGCCTTTAGGGCGAACGCTTAGGGCACGCAGCCGAATAGCAACAAGCTCATGGGTGCCAGGGTGGCTGAACATCGGCTTGAGTTTTTGCCTTGTATACAATACCTTTATATTTATGGTCATTAAGACTATACTATTAATATGTCACTCGTCTTTTTATACGGGAATCTTTTAACTTTTCTTTCATACTAACAACGAACTTAAAATAATTAAGTCTCAATAGGTGCAACCGGTTTGATTTGATGCGTTTACATACATACACTCGGCCGTTAATTGGTTTAATACATAAATTACCATTATTTATTTCGCATTAAATTTCATTACAACAAAATCAACACAGTACAGATATCCAATGTAATTACTATACAAAAATATTGTTTTCATCTGGTACTAATGCAATATTATTAAATAGTTGTCAATAGTAAGGTGCAGGAGTAATATGAAATATTGGCTTTGAACGTACCACAGAAATAATTTTTAGATCTTCCTAGATCTATATTTTTATTACATTGAAAACAAATTTTTTTTTTTTTATGTCATTGGTGGCAAACGAACATTTGGGTCACCTGATGTTTAGTGATCACCACCGTCCATCGACACTCGCAACACCAGAGGAGTTGCAAGTGCGTTGCCACCCTTTGGGGGGAAGGGTTAGGGAAGGGAGAGGGAGAGGAGAGGGGAGGGGAGGTGGGCCTCCGGCGCTCTCATTGACCGAACGAAACGCAACAATGCAAGCACTGTTACTTCACGTGGGTTTTCTATGAGAGTACTACTACCCCGGAGTGGTACTACCCCGGACGGGCCGACCCATTCATGCTGAAACCAGTAATAGTTTCAGCGTGGCTCTACCACCATTAAATAAAATGAAACCATTAATTAAATAAAATGTTCTTCTTTCAAAAATACAAGTATTATATAAACTCTTGCCACTAAACCTTTAAACAGGTTCAACAAAAATTACATTCAGACTTATTGCAATACACTGGAATAGACCGACGATAAAAGGAGAAAAATAAAATAATAAATAAAAAATAAGAAAAATATAAAATATTACTAGTTTGTGAAGCGACTGTTATAATACAAATAGTATACGAAACACAATTATAAATACAGTAGCGGGCCCGGCGGACGTTGTCATGTCCTGATATTAAAAAACCTACACAAATTATATACATAAACCTTTCTCGTGAATCACTCTACCTATTAGTGAAAACAGCTTGAAAATCCTATCAGTGGTATTTGAGTTTATCGCGAACAGACAGACTTACAGACGTGGCAGAGGACTTTGTTTTATAATATAATAAAAATAATAATGATGTATAACCTTCAATCCATTACCGCTCTTTTTATAAACTGGCCTTTATTATTCACACGCTTAAATAAAAAAAAAAAACTATTTTAAACAAGAGTCAATAATGTATAGCATTCAATCTACTAATTAGCCTTTTTGGCCTTACAGATTAATTAGAAAAAACTGTTTTAAACAGGAGTTAATTTGTTTTAAAATGTACTCTAATGATATAATCTTGTATATATAATATAATAATATAATTTTTCCAGCAAGGAGGCATCACTTCGGACGCTGACCTTTACAAGTTGGACCTGTTCACAAAGGATAATGAACGCTGCCTGATTGATTATTATCTGTTGGACGATTCTAAGATAGTTACTGAGAACATGATCTGTTTCGGCTTAGTAAGCAGCGGTCGTGATTTCGATGCTCGTGATATTGGCGCTCCTGTGTTCTACCAGAATGTTCTCGTCGCGAAGCTGTCATTCGGTGAATCCACAGATAATGATGATTTGCCCGTTGTCGGTACTTCTATTGGTGCCTTTACCACATGGATCATAGAAACTGCTATTTAAATAGCTTTGACTTTTATGTACTTCCTTTGAGGGAAACATTTAAATTATTTTAGTTATGCAAATTAAATCATTAACTATCACATAACTTATTTCATGTCTTTCATTTGTAATCCTTACAGTAAGATACAGGTTGTTAGGGGTAAGTACAGAAAAAAAAATAAGGTTGTCTCTCATCCGGACAAAAGTGCTGTTCCTGAGTTATAAGTCAAAACTACATTAACGCGAGCGTAACCACGGGTAAAAGCTAGTCTTTATATATAGGCAAAGATATAGATTATTGATTCACTTCAATTTTCCCCTCTATTTGTTAGAGTGTTTGTTACGTTTTTTTGTTTAATAGCTATTGGGAAATTATAGGGTCAGGAAAAATTTTTTTTTTTTCGAAAAAAATTGTTTTCATTCTATTGCGGTAAAAGCCCTAATTTATAAATCTATATTTTCTACCTTCTATCTCTCTCTATATTTTACGCTGTTGACGTCCGCAATTTACTATATTTGTATAATACTTAATACAGTTTTTACCCTTAAAAAAAAAAGAAAACTGATTAATATATTTAACATGCGAAGAAAAAACTTTGAACTTCTTATTATTATCGTGTTTCTACCACTTTTAACTCTATTCTATCGATCTATTCCATAGTAAAATTCTATATTTCTGGTAGGTTAGATTATTTTGTTATTCTTTATAGGGTTTTTATTTGACCACAATCATGCGTTATCCTAAATGACAGTATGTCTTACGACTTTATGTTATGACATACTAAGCATAAAGAGGAATTAACCATATAACCATAACCTCAGCTGTCACACGTGCTTGACGATAAATTTTAGACTCGAAGGTGGCGAGTATCCGGCGGGTAATGGTAAAAGCCTACAAGAGATCCGTCATCGTTACAGCAAAGTTTGTGAACCAATCAGTGACTGATTTCTTTAATTATGTTCATTTATTCCTAGCTGTTACCGTGATTTTGTTGACGTTTGAATTTTTGTAATGTTCTAGGAGAATACGTATCTTACCAGGTTAAATTGGGTTTTTTTGGTTTCTTTGACTGTAATATTTTCACTAATGCGTTTCTGGTACAGAAAAGCTTGTAATATGTAATCTATACTAATATTAGGTCTTTACCTATGAAATTGCCGTTTTGTATGAAAAAATTTAAGCGAATTTTTTTCATTTATTTTTTACTAGCTGTTACCCGCGGCTCCGCACGCGCTTTTTTAAAAATGTATTAAAGAAATGTAAAATTGTGAGTGGGTGTGTACATTACAGAAAAGCTTTTTCAAAAACATTTGTAACTACGACGCGCACACCAACTGTAACATGTAACGTGCACATTAGATATATGAATACAAATAGTATATCAAATGGGATGGGATTTATCATCAGCAACATACCTGGAACTTCAATCTACTATATACCAAACTCAGTGCTCACTAACACTATATAAGAAAGTAATGCAAATTATAAGCTATACATTATCGAACAATATATCTTAAATCTTTTATTATATAGATATAATATGCCCGTATTGTCGATATACTTAAGTTATTCTTATACGTTGCTATAATCACTGAGTTATGTAGAAGCAAACGCGGTAAATAAAACAATATAACCGTCAAATTGACCAAAAAGATGATATTAATCACTACATAGTGTACCAATTCAAATAAAAAAAGAACCATTAAAATCGGTTCACAATTGACGAAAATATCGGTTAACATACATAAAAAAAATACATACAATCGAACATAGTAACCTCCTCCTTTTTCGAAGTCGGTTAAAAAGAAAGTCCTCTGTCAGTTTATCGATTCACGATAAAGTCAAAAACGACCATTTTCATGCCATTTTCACCAGTAGACAGAATGATGATTCATGGGGAATGTTTAGGTATAATTTGTCAAGGTTGTCATTTTATTATCGGGGCGGGACAACGTCTTCCGAACCCGCTAGTTATCTGTCCGTAAAAGCCCCGTGAAAGTCGGTCCAACCAATTAGGAGATAGTAGGATATTGCGGACGAAGTCTTGAGAAACAAAATAAAATAGTTACTTCTTATAAGGTGAGTTATCTTCCAGTGAAAGTCCCATGAAAATCAGTTCAAGCATTACGGATATTCATAGGAATAAAATTTCTAATCGTTAAATAATAGTAATGTTTTACTATTGTCATCTTAGTTGTAACGTGGTGAAATTATTAATTAATTATAAAAAAAATAGTTCAACCACTTTGAAGGAAATGCGGCCCGATTTCATAGTACTAGTTAAGAGAACAATATTTTCAGTAATTGTTATCTTATACATTTTTATTGACCTATACAGATAATTCGACTGAACTTTCCAAACGAATTATTATTCGATATTCAATTCGATTATATGATGAATAATTCACAAACTTGAATATTTGAACCCCAACTAATTTTTATCGATTATTTAAACTGGTATTTAACATTCAGAAAAATAGCAGTATTTATTCGATCAAATAATCATTCAAACAGTAAATAATCCAAGACTAGAATCCAATCGAATTATTCGCTATTGAATTCGATTAGATAATGAATAATTCACAAACACTTTGCACCCCTCTACTTTTTATCGATTATTTAATGGCCGTGTATAATCGATATAGATGAACTATCTTTTCTAATTTATAATTATTACTGATAATAAGTAATCAACTGTAAAATATAGTGTAAATCGAATTCTGTACAACGTACACTCCTCATGTTCCAGACGAGACAAATAATTTTTATACACTTAATTTTGTGTCTCCTTAAGTCGATATAAAATTAAGCAAGTTCAACCTCTACTAAGTTATCATACCTCACGCGATATTCGTCCTGGGAGACATGGTTATGTAGTGATGCTCGATGGGCGTCGGTGGCACTATAGGGGACATCGGAATATATTCACTTTCATCGTCTTTTAAACGCACTTTAGTAACACTTTCACTGGCTAATATTAACTGTACGATCTCCTGAGGCAAGGAGAGTGCTGCGACCGCGTCGTCATTGAATTCTATTGATAGATCAGCGGTATACTCGTTCGAGAACTCGTCAGCTTCCAAGCATTCGACAGACTTGGAGCAACGGTCCGCTGTCACGTGTTCAGTCTCATCGAGGAACTCGCAGCTCTTCGTCTCTGCTTTGACGAGGGCGTTTATCTTGAGGTTCTTCATCTTGCGGCTCACTCTGAAGTTTTTGAAGATATCTCTCGTAGGTGTGAAGTCGAATTTCTTCTTCTTTGTCTCGACATCCTTGTTCTCTTTTGCTGTGTCGGATTTCGGTGAGCTCGCGATACGCGAATCGCTTTTCAGTCTTTTTCTGTAAATTATTATAAATTTTAAGCATTCAATAGTGATTTTTGAAATTTTGAATAATTTTTTGACAATGATGGACAAAAAAAACATTTTTTTTAACACATTGACTACCAACAAATATATACATACATACACATAATACATAACGTTGAACTCCAAAACTACTCAACTAATCTTCATGAAAGTTGGCATTGGTTCAACTTTAGAGATAGGATAATTTATATTACGATAAATGATCTCAACATTTTTTAATTACAATAAATGAGTAAATGATTGTCAATGTTGATTATTGTTAGTAATTATAAGTTTCATCAGTCTCGAACAGATGGCGCTTTAAATTACTTTGATGACAGAAAACTGTAGCGACAATGACGAATTAAAGGCGATTGTGGAAGGTTATGATACACAATCTACGGCTGAATTAGCAGCAGCTTTCGACGTTAGCGTCAAAACAATATTGGTCCATTTGCGTCAAATTGGCAAGGTAAAAAAGCTTGACAAATGGGTGCCCCACGAACTCAATGATCGCCAGCGCGAAGTACGCGTCGAGACGTTGTATCATCAGCTTCCACAATCGCCTTTAATTCGTCATTGTCAACCAAAGTCTTCGGATGACCGCAGGTCGAAATTCCCAGAACGGAAGCGAGCAAACCAATAACAGGTGGTGCGTTGGTTTGTAGTGTTAGCTCCGTAAACGTCGTTGATGTTGCGTGCCGCTTGTGCCGCGTTGCTGCCACGACGGTACTCATATTCCATAATTACTCGAATTTTTAACGTATCCATGATGACAAAAAAGGTGGAAATGCGATGAAAATGTAACACTAATCAGTAAACAAATGACTATTTTTAGAAAATTCCGTTTTTAAAATCAAATTAATTTGAAATTATAATTCTTAGCCAAACAAAAAATATTTTGATTTGAAATGGCCAGTACTGCAGAACGGCAATTTTATAGGTAAAGACTTATTATTATAAAGAGGTAAAGTTTGTGAGTTTGTGACGTTGTGACGTTGTAGGGGGTAATTTCAGGAACTACTAAACCGATTTTGAAAATCTTTTACCAATAGAAAGCCACGTTATTTGTGAGTGTCATAGGCTATATATCATCACGCTACGACGAATAGGAGTGGAGTAACAATGAAGAAAATCGGGGGTTGTTTTTCCTTTTGAGAGCTTCCGCTGCGCCTTAGACCAAAATAACTATTCCATGCGTAAGAAGTCACGGGCAGTAGCTATTAACTAATTATATTATCTATACTAATATTATAAAGAGGTAAAGTTTGTGAGATTGTAAGGGGTAATATCTTGGAAGTCGGAGAAAAAATTGGTCAAACGACAACGTTTCTTACGAACGCTCCCTTAACGATGAGAGATATATGTTTCAGTTCTAGAGAATAGATGTAGCTTGATAATGCCTATTACCGACCAACGAAGTGGGCACAGGTCAGCTAGTATATAATAATTGCTATGTAATGAAGTAGCGTATAATATCTAGATTAAGATCTTCCTCGAACTCAGTTCTAGAAATTATATTAAAGCTAGCTAACCCGACCACGCGTTGCTGTGACTCAGTTATTACGTATTGAATTAAAATTATAATAAAGTATTTGCGTGGCGCCATCTATGAGATGTCTATAACAGTCCGCCCTACAGTTTTCTGTCACCAAAACTAATTTAAAACGCCATCTGTCCGAGATTCATGAAACTTATAATTAATAACAATAGCATTGACAATCATTTCATGTGTAATTACAAGACATTGAAGCCATTAATTGAAATTTAAATTATCTTATCTCTCAAATTAGACTAAAGTATCCATAAATGCCAACATTTATAAAGATCGGTTTAGTAGTTTAGGAGTTCATCGTGGACAAATATCAAGACACTGGATTTTTATATACTAAGATACATCTATGGTACTTTATCTGTTTCCTGCAGTCTTTATATAAGTGGAAATAGCTACTGTATAATATTTATTCTTAATCAGATGATATGAATTACGAGTAAATAAGGAATACATATGGATTACAAAATCATAGAGTTTTTGTTGATAAAGCTTTAAGGTTACAAGATATTATTTAAAGATTACGTACTTTAACGATGGGGTTAAACTAAATTTAGCAAATAATTACTACATTGAAATGCAATAAGGAATTTATTTAATTTGATTAAGATATTTATAGATTACAACCTGTCCCGGCCTCGCGTTGCTGTGGCTCAATTATCACATGCTGAAATAAAAAAAAAAATTCAAAATCAATCAATATTTAAAGCGCCATCTGTTCGAGACTCATAAAACATACAATTAATATTATAATTAACACAAACATACAATTATAATAATAACGATAACCAACTATAACAATAATTTAAATATTGAGGTCATTAATGGAAATTATCTTATCTCTCAAGTTACAACAAATTATACATAAATATGCCAACTTTCATGAAAATCGATTGAGTAGTTTCGGTGTTTTGGATATGAATATTTATATATTCCGATTACATTTGGCCTGCGGTCACGCTCGTGTTATTGTACATTCTACCAGTCCCTCGGGAACAGGATCTTTCTGGATTTTCTGGATTAATAGAAACCCTAGTATGCCTTTTTCTGTAACAGTGACGATGTATATGCAAAATGTAACGATGATTGGTATTTAAGGCGTAAAAACGTAACAAAGAAACAGACAAGACAGATAGACATACACAGACCTTTTTAAAAAATGATTGAAATGTATTTTATTACTTATCATCTGCAACAACGTTTTGCACAAAAATCTAAAATGTACTGTCACATTAGCTTTACATTATTATATTTATAGTTCTTAATTAATTTCAAATAAGCCGTTGGTGAGAGTGGGTCTTAGTTTGAATAAGACAAATTTTATTCGTAGTATATTTTTCAGTAACTTTAAAAAAAATACTCGTTTTATATGTTCAGTTGTCTGAACTAGTACAGACTAGGGTATCAAAGATTATAATATTTTTTTAAATATCTCAAATAGGTATATCTATACAAAATTCTAATATAAATAAATAAGCCTTTTATTATTTCTCATTTCCATGCAATTTTACGATTTCTATTTACAATTTATAACAGTTGTTTATCTTATAATACAATAATTTAATACATTATTTTTTCTTCTAAACATTTGTTTTTTGTTATTGTGACATTTCATATTTATAATATTCTTATTACATTTTATTTTGTTTACAATATAATTGATTAATTAGTAATTTTTTATATAGAATTCATTTTAATTAATTGAATTTTTCATTACTTGAATGAGGCTCTGATAATTCTGAAGGGTAAAGGCCTCCTCCATTTTTGCCCATTGTTTTCTGTCTGTTGCCTTTATTTGCCATTTGTCTCCTGCTATTTCTTTGATGTCATCAGACCATCTTTTATGTGGCCTGCCTCTTTCTAATATAATATAATTTTAATATAATCGTTTTAATACGCCATCTAGTTTATAACTCGCAATAACTCCAAACATCCCACCCCTTTCCTGTCGTGCATGAATGGTCGGACCTACATAATTTTCGCTTTGTTTCACATCCCGCGTTTTTGATTCTATTGAAGAATCCAGGGGATATCCCGCGCCGTTATAGGTGAAATCCTATAATATATTCGCTCTGCGTCCGCACGGCGGAGACGACAGTTACATATACCAGACTTAGTGATCCTAGTGAAGGTGAACGCAGTGTGCTGCTGGAGTGACTCTGGGCGGCTGTACGCGGTCGTGGATGAAATATCGACAATCGATATTTATATTTCAATATTGAACTATCGGTATATCGTTAAAACAATAGTCATAAATATAAATATATCTGAATAATAACATCGATATTTTATCAACAATCCTAGTTTGAGCCTGGGGTCTATAAAACACAAAAAACTAGTTTATTTGAATCTAACCTAATAACTTTGTCTAGTATCTTATGGCTGCAATAATACATATTTAGACGGTATAATGTAGTAACGTGCTTCACTATTCTAACATATACTGGTGTGAAAAGTCAATTGCAGTATCATTATTTGAACCCGCTCAATTAGTTAACCTACAAATTTCATCTTTAGTCATAAAAATAAGTAACTGAAGAATTATATTTTTTTGGGAAAATGCGTTTAAAGTTTGACTATGTTTACACGTTCGATTTTTACCTTAAAAATAAATTTAAGCTTTAGTCATTTCTAAAAGTAAAGGATAAGTAGTATAATTACATTGCTATTTGATCGTAAAAAAAGTTCGTAGCTAATTCACTTTTTTGTAAAATCCTCAAATATATCAAAATTCAGTGTCATGATGTTTGCCCACGACGAACTCCAAAGCTACAAAACAGTTAGTTCTTCATGAAATTTAGTATTTACGTTTGCCACAACTTGAGAGATAGGATTATTTATATTACGATTAATGGTTTCAATATTTTTTAATTACAAATTAAATGATTGTGAATGTTGATTATTGTTTTATTTGAAAGTTTCATCAGTATCGAACAGATGGCGCTTTAAATCAGTTTGTTGATAAAAAAGCTGTAGAACCGACTGTTATAGATATCTTATAGATGGCGCCACGATTTAATTTGGAATATCTTTTTCAACTCCAGTTTATTTTATGGCGTACGTTTTTTATTCAATTCAATATAATAACTATGCCACAGCAAAGCGTAGTCGGGTCGGATAGTATGTTATGAAATAATTTAAATGCAGACGGGGTAACAGTATAACGCACTACCATAATATTTACTATAGAACGTCGCAATGTTACCGAAAAAACTACGTACATAAAAAAAGTCGAACATATATTCAAGTAATGCATTTTTTTAAATAAATTAGAGTAAATAAGATAATTTCTTTTTATTAAAAGAAACCTTACCTCATTTTACTTCATATTTATATACTTCATATATTTTAATGGTGGTAGAGCCACGCTGAAGCTATTTCTGGTTTCAGCATGAATCGGTCGGCTCGTCCGGGGTAGTTCCACTCCCTCATAGAAAACCGACGTGAAGTAACAGTGCTTGCATTGTTGCGTTTCGTTCGGTCAGTGAGAGCGCCGGAGGCCCACCTTTTCTTTTTTTTTTCTTACGTGGGGAAATCCCTTGTGGATACGCCACTCCCTCGGAGGAGAGAGTAGGTTATGTCCGACTCGCACGGACTAAAACCCCACGGTGTACGTCTGCCGCCATAAGCGGGGCGGCACGAGATCTCTACAGATTTCATCGTGCAGCACGCAGCGCGCGAATATTGGTGGCGCTGAGGGCGTCCACCCATAATGGTGCCCCGTAGGCGGCCATGGACCGCACCACCCCCATGTAAAGGCAGCGGCAAGCGTCCCAGGTCCAGGTATTTCATTTGGGCCCCACCCTGACCCGGACGCCCTCCACCTGAATGTGGACCCCTGGAGGTGGCCCTCGCCGAGGCCCATGGAACATCAGGGCCTCGGTCTTCTCGAGAGCCACCTCAAGGCTCAATCGAGCCGTGCGTGACGGCTTCCGTGGTCAGGCGCATCAATTGACTCAGTTCCCCCCCTGGGCTACGACTAGGGTGTCGTCAGCGTAGCAAATAAGGCGCGCCCCAGAAGGGAGCGCGCCGCGGAGCACCCAGTCGTAGCCCATGTTCCACAGGAGCGGGCCCAAGACCGACCCCTGTGGAAGCCTGCATGTCGTATGGCGCCGGACCATCCGCCCTCTAGCGTCCACGAAGGCGACCTCTCTCCCCTCCAGGTACCGGAGGCCCACCTCCCCTTCCCTCTCCTCTCCCTCTACCTCCCCTAACCCTTTCCCTCAAAGGGTGGCAACGCACTAGCAACTCCTCTAGTGTTGTTAGTGTCCATGGACGGTGGTGATCACTTAAAATCAGGTGACCCACCTATACGTTTGCCACCAATGACATAAAAAAATAAAATATTATTAACTATTTTGAGTTTTTCACACGTTTAAATCAAAAAGGGAACAACAGTCGTATATTTTTGTAGTTTTGATCGTATTGAAGTGACTGTTGAATTGGACGTATTGTTCTCGCAACGTTTAATTAATTTCTGATGAAAAGTCGAATAACCTAAATTTTGACTAACTTTTCTTCATGAAAGTAGCGTTATGTTATTTTGATATATCGCATCTATATTTTTCTGTAAAAATCAACATGAACAGTGTTTTTATAAGTTCTTATTTATTTACGGCTTAATTCGACAATTAAATTCAAAATTTAAAAAAGCCTTCAGCTTTATAAATTCACCATTCGTATTTTATTAAAAAACTTGAATATTTAAAAAAAAATCAAGGCTATTGTTAGACGTCTGACGTTAACTATTGGAAGTATAATTGATAAAGAAATGTACTTTAAGGAAGAACCAATCAAAATAATTAGAAAGTGAGAAGGGATTAGAACACCTGAAGATAGTACTGAAATAAAATCAAAAACGCAAAATATGTAATTATGGGAAATTGCCGTTTATGTAGGGTATGCCAATTGTCGTAGGGCATTATGCTGTTACTCCGTCCGCATTGAAATTATTGCATAACATATTTTATTAATTACTACATATTATAAAAAAGTCCTTCGCCACGTCTGTCTGTATGTTCTCGATAAACTCAAAAACTACTGACCGGATTGCCATGTAGTTTTCACCAGTAGATAAAGTGATACATGAGGTAGGTTTAGGTATATAATTTGTCAAGGTTTTTTTATAATCAGAACGGTATAACTTCCACCGGACCAGCTAGTATTTTACAAGGTAAATTCAATTCAGATGGAGTAACAACATAATTTCGGATAGGAAAAACAAATCAAAATAATTATGAAGTCATAAGTGATTAGAACACCTGAACATAGTACTGCAATAAAATTGAAACCCCGAAATGTCGACACAACTGATAATCCAAATGCTATCAATGTATAGTAGGCATGAAGAGCAGTAGGTAACAGTGCTAGCAATAAGTGTGGTAAAGGAAGATAATAAGATAACCGATCGTTTAATAGCAGGTATATAAGGTTCGGATCTATCAAGCCCGATACAGTAGTTGTTTTGTTAGCTACCGTTGTGGAAATGGCTTTCGGTCTTGCATGGACTCTCGTGCTGTTGGCAGGTAAATTGTTAATTTATTAAAGTGAAGCTTTTTCTAATACCTCAAATTTTTCGTCCACCTATCGCATGTCGCATTACAGCCGCCGCGGATTAGGGGTAAAGTGAAAGGCGCTCGAAAGAGCAGCCAAAGCCAATATAACGACGTCCATGGCTCAATCCAAAGAGATTTAATGACTAAAATTAATATTGTGCTCAGTTTTTTAATTGCGTATTTATTATATATTCCGTACTTTAATACGCAGATTGAAATTAAAATATATAGTTGTATATCTTGTTTACTATTAATTTCCCATTACCATTCTCATTTTCCAATTACTAAGTTTAGTTTAAAAACGCAATTTTAATACCCTAAATCCAATAATTAATCCAATAATCAGAGAATTATCACTGCATCGTGCTTTAATAAAACTACACAATCTTTTTTTACTACTTTTTTTACTTCTATTACTATTTTTGGGTCAGGAATCTAACTAATCTAAGTGTACGTCATAGAATATATACTATTGTATGACGTATTTAGAATTTTACATTCGCGGTGGGATGAAACATTTTCTCAGACAGATAATTGTCGTCGTAAAACACTTGGAGATGGGGCTTAATGTATGCAAAATTCCAGTAACCAGCGACAGACTGATACGAATTATTAATTCAAATGTATTATTTTTAAAGACATTGAATACTAGTAAAAAGGTCTTTCGATATTGTCCGGACAAATACGAAAGTAACAAAAAATAGTTAGTCAAATTGGTGCGTTGTTCTGGCGTGTACGCTTACATAAATTCGACAGCTGATTTTTGTTTATATAGATATATTCTCTTTTGTGGTTGTCGTTTTTTAATTGATAATGTAATATAATGTATTACATTTTTATGGGACCAGCTGATGGCAAATGGTCACTGCAGTCTATAACTAATCATCAAGGGGCTTAGATCAGTCATAGGAGGTTGTTGTTCTTGAGGTAATAAGTGGGAAATAAATTATGTCAGTGTGTTGCTATTCACACCCTTCGAATTATACATAGCAGGACGAGCGCTGCTGTTGTGGGACAGAGATAGGTGCAACGGTGATGCTTATGTGATTTAATACTATGCAAATTCTACAATTTTTAAAATTTATTATCCGATTTTCTAATGACGATTACTCAAAAGAATATTTAACTTGGTCTTAAGTGTAATATATTATCACGACACATTTGTTTTTTTATGTACAAAAGATGTGATGGCAATGTAAGTATTTTCCATATCAACTCCGACAACAAGGAGAACAGTGTCACAGTGTAATGTAAAAACGTGCAATGAGCAGTTATCAATGCCATTAGTTGTACGAAATCTACGAACATTATTAAAAAAAACCGTTGAATACTCGTATTTTAAGGTACTTCTTAACATAACTAAATATGTTTAGTGTGCCATATTATTATGTGTAGGGAGTTCATTTGCCACTCAAGTAACTAAGGTCTTTAAAATTATTTCTTTTGCAGCTTCCACTGAAATTTATAGTATTATTATTGCATCGCATTATTACATTTATCATCAGCACAAGCTGAGACAAAAGAGACCCACTGCAGGGCCATAAGCCTCTTCCCGAAGGAAGGCATGGGCGTCATCCCCACGCCAGCCAACGACGTATTGGCGATTTCAAACTCTGAGAAATCCACAGTTCTATCTTTTTCCCACATACAGTAGTACTACAAGAACATTTCTCAGGTTCAGGTTTCCTCACGATGTTTTCCTTCACCGTCAGCCGATAGTGTTACCAATTGCAAATGCATTAGTATATTTTTATTGTAATATATTCAATAATCACTATCTTATATTCATATTTTCTTATCTTATATTCAGCTATCAGCTGCCCAGCCATTAATGCTCACGGCACACAGGTTGCTGTCTCGGAAATCCCGAGCATTGCTCAGGTTGAAGTTCGAGTCGGCACAGTTTGGGTTCAGCAATGCGCTGGTGTTGTCCTCACTTCTGTCCACGTACTTGCTCCTGCCAGCTGCTTCTTTGGAGTGTGAGTTAAACAAACAGCTGTAAAATGTAAAATAGCAGATCGCGATTGACAAAAGTTGATGTAGTGAACGAAACTAGTATAACTATAAATGTGAAGTTATGTGACGAAAACAACTCACCTTAGTAGTAGTTAGTGATCATTTTTGTGAGGATCTTTAAGTGGAAAAAAAATTAAGATGGAAGTACACTTCTTGGATGTAAAACGTAGACAGTATTACATTCACGAACGTACACACAGTACAGTATCTTAAATATAATAATTATATAACAATATAATAATAAAACGCAATATTACGTTTGGATGATAAGATCGTAAAGGTTTTGTGTAAATCTTCATGTTTCTGAAGTTAAAAACATCAATACACGGTAAAAAAAATGTAAATCATACAGCTTTAATAAAATCAAATCATACTCTATATTTCCTCGGAACTAAAATGTATTCTTTTAGATTTCACGTGTCTTTCACAATCGTTAGTTACAAACACATAGAAAAAGTATTTATTTAACTGAAATTGATTTTACAAGTCATAGAATTAATATGTAAATTCCTGCACTGGGAAACAATTCCTGTGTCGCGGGTAATCGGCCAAAACCGAGTTGAAAAATGAATATCACGTTAGTGCCGTAATTGAGTTAATTTGAAAGAGAAAATGAAACTAATTTAAAAATTATAGTAATATAACAAGAAAATTAACTATTAACTCATACATAATAAATACTCATAAATACATAAACTTATAAAAAAAACACATACAGTGATCCCTATCTGTGATTATAACAAACAAAATATGTATCGTGCAAGTACAAATATATTTTTTTATATGACACATACAATCAAATTTGGCTCATTTCACATTTAAAAATTGAAACCGTTTTTCCTTAGGTTCTATAACAGTGCGAACCGTCGTTTCCGCGCCGGGTCTGACAAACGTGGTGACGGTGGTAGTATAATAGAAATGAGCCATGAGGTCAACCATCCTAACTACGGCCTCAGGGGCTCTGACAGCGACATCTCTGTCGTTCGTCTTTTCTCCCCCTTACCACTCGGCGGTAACATACAACAAGGTCAGATCCTTGCTCAAGGTGTCAGTTTGCCCGCCGGTCTTCCCGTTGACATCTATGGCTGGGGTACCACCGCTGTGAGTAACTTTCGTCAATAGTTTTAAGTAATGGTAGCAAAAGTTTACATGATTTTTTTTATGTCATTGGAACTAAAGTGTTGGCTTAACTTCGCCTATCAATGCAGACAGATAATATTTTAAGAACCTTAACTATTGTTACTGGTAAAAACTTGCATATATGCAAGTATGGAATATATTCCATATTGAGTGCACCGCAAATTTCCATAGTTAGATCTAATCATCACATATTTTGTCGAGTGTTGGGAATATGGTAGAAATGTAGCAAGGGTCCACCGGAACCAGCTAAATTGTGAAAGTGTTATATGAGAAAAATGCCTGGAAATCTCTGTTCAAGATGTTCAAATAACACAAAATTATGTATAAAATCTACTACATAACTTGTTTACTGATAACATTTACCCTTTTAAATGTCACAAGTCAGTTGATTATAAACTTTACTAATTCTGGCAACATTGCGAGGAATGATCACTTTGAAAAACAGAATAATAAAAGTGATAATATCTTCGTGGGTTAGTTAGCATGATCTAAATTTAATCTTTCCAGCAAGGAGCATCGCCTTCCGACGGCAACCTCTATAGGTCTAGCTTGGTCCTTTCGCCACCGTGCGCTAGCAGCTTCCCCAACCAGATCGTCACTGATAACATGATCTGCGCTGCTCTCCCATCCGGTAGTCTGAACTCAGACGCCCGCGATCTTGGAGCACCAATCGTTTATGACAATATCGTTGTCGGCATGAAGTCGTTCGGCGAAACTCCTGGCAACCAGATCGTCGGCGCCTCCATCTCGGCCTTCACTAACTGGATCGTCGCAAACGCTGTTTAAACAATTCCGTCAAATTATCGTATTCTAATTGGAGAATAATTTAATTATCACATGTATTTATTTAAATAAACATTATTATTGTTATAACTCTTATGTTTTATTAAATACAAGTGGTGGAACTTAGCATAAAGACTTTTTTATTTTTTATTGATAACAACTAAAACTCGTCTGTAGCTACAAAACAAATAAAGAATGAAGAAAATCGGCTGAGTACCAGAGAAGGCAGATGTTTTAAACCGTTTCCCCACTGCCTATTTATAGCTAGACACGCGGTAACGTGTCAAGCAAAGTTCAAGCCAACAGAATGGCAAGCGCGCGCTATCGTATGTAATATTACACGAACCATTTGGATCCACTTTTCACCCCTTTATATCTATTTCATCTCAGAAACTATTTTACATAAACGTGTAAATTTTTAAATTTTATTATTAAGGCAGAACAACGTCCTCCGGGCCCGCTAGTAAAGTGTAAAATTCTTAACTAAAATATTTAAATCAAAAATACTTAATTTAAAAGTTATTTCATATGAGTATGCAAAGTAGCATTATCAGCGGTTAAAATTACCTGTATTTAAATGTAATGTAAATACCGTCTTAAGTTATCATCAATTTATTTAACTACTTATCGGATTGTAAAAAAAAATTGCTAAGTAATGTATAAAACCTAATGAAATTTACAAGAAACAATTAAATATCGACGATAAATATTGAAATTATGCAACTTCTAGAAGAATAATAACTTGCCTGGACATATAAGTATATGATAACCAAAAAAATACAAATACAAAACGTAACAATATATAGCTAACGGTTTAATAGATTGTCTTAAATTGGTACTGATACCACAGATTTTATGTTATATAATTCTAGGCAATCTACAAACCTTATTCGTAATACAGAAAGTACTATTATAATATGAACTCAGTCTTAGTGAAAGCCGATGAAAAGACTAGTCTAATTAGAAATGGGTTACATAAAAGCTTCTTTCTGCCTGTCACGTAACGAAGGTAACTGTTTGTTTTTAGAAGTTTTATTATGACAAATATAAAAAACAAAGGAAGAAAAAGTCCTAGCAATCACTATATACCTTCGATCAACAATAACTAGATAAAGGGCCACGTACAGAATCGAAACTAAATCATGTCCGCGTAAATATATACTTATGTGTAGCTATTTGTTTAAGAAAAGGAGCAAAAAAAGTTTTAAAACAGTTTTAACTTCAACCTAATTACAACCATGACAGCTAGTAATAAAGTCACGAATGTTTAAAATATTATCTTAATACTTACGATAAAACGAGCAAAGCAATAAATTGCTCCCGTCACCTACAAATGAAAACACAACATAAACAAATTTGTGTAAATTCAATCTTAACCCGCAATGAATAAAGTACTTTTTCCTGTTATTCTGCGTGTTTGTGCGTGGTTGGCGAGCCTTGACCAAACATTTGTACCACATTTTATAATCGGTAATTTTGTTCAAAATATAATATTATTTGTTAGTTTAAAGCTATATTTTAATATAACTTATTCAACATGTATTTAGCGAAAGTAAGATACTCCGGCCGTTAAATTGCTTTTTCAGGTATTATTTTTGTATCTTTTGAATACAATGCGGCATTATGAAACGTGCTTACATTGGCTGTGTTTCAAACAAACTAAACAAAATAAAAGCTCACGTTTCAAGTGAGCTGTTATTTACTTAGACGTATTTTTCGCGCCGACCCGATATCTAGCTATTGTTGATCGAGGTTATATACAGATCACTATCATTTTGTATGTATAATGTTAGATTATAATTTTTAGGCTTAGGCTTTATGTGTGCAAATAGTGATAATCATAAAAATAATTGTAGGCCAAAAATCTAAGTCAAAAATACTTTATTCAGTTCAGATCCTAATAAGGCGCTTGTGATCGTCAAAACTACCACCGGTTCGAAAAACAACCCAGTCATCGAGAGGAACCGACAAGAAACTCGATCGAGTATATCTTTTTATCATATCATATATATAT
>MU158900.1:314601-331036 GCA_015888305.1 Antheraea pernyi | reverse complement strand
TATATATATATACTAGCTGACCCGTGCAGCTTCGTCTGCACCAACTTCGTTATTACCGGTTCCAATTTTATTCTCAATCGCCAAAAATCTTGAAAAACCTAAAATCCGATTGTAGCGAAACTTATAGTGTCTTAACTTATTATTGTCACTGTATTATCTTCACTATAATATGATTTTAATGTACACTTCAGTCTAAATAACACGTGGCCAGGTATGCTAACACCAAACATTTTAAAAGTAGAAACAATTGAATTTCACGGTATTTCGTTTACTACAAAATAAATTTAACTTATACTTTAGCCTCAACAACACGTGGTGGTTATGCTATTAAATTGTAGCTTATATGACACATTTGTAGGTTTAACATAGCAGCGCCATCTATTGATTACTTACTCAATCCAGTCAACAGATATCGCCATCTGTTAAAATCTTTTGGAGTTAACAGATAATTGTGAATGTCAAATAATAGACAAATAATTGGCAATAAAATAATATTGCGGCTATACATTAAGATGTAATGTATCCTATCTTTCAAGTTCGATCAAACTGCACACGGTGTGCAAATTTAATTTAAAATCGGTTATGTAGTTTAGGAGTCCATCGCGGACAAACACCGTGACACATGATTTATATATATTAAGATATATGCATTTACAATGCATTACAAGTTACAATTGTTTTTAATTGATACAAAGGGAGCAGTCAATTCCAGACATCACCATCGTTCACATATTGATTCACTGTATGATAACCTTTTGATACTAAAACCCACCGGACATAGCGCTTACACTTACAGTCCAGCAAATTGGTAATATGCTTTGGGACTTTGTTGTAAAACCTAACATTATTACCGCAATAACTATTACTGGTTTTACTGAATCTGGAACATGAGACGACCGTTTGTCACAATTTCTATTATTTATCTAGGTTTGAATCCCAAGTTTTGCATCTAGTTATGACTTGTAAGTTATAGTATTACCTTAAAAAAAAAACAAAAAATTACACAAATTACAGCGGGAATCTATACTAATATTATAAAGAGGTAAAGTTTGTGAGTTTGTGACGTTGTAAGGGGTAATCTCAGGAACTACTAGTCCGATTTAGAAAATTCTTTCAGTGTTATATAGCTCATTTATCAGGGAAGGCTATAGGCTATATATTATCACGCTAAGACACACAGGAGCGGAGCAGCAATGAAGAATGTTGCAAAATCGGGGTATTTTTTTCCTTTTCAGAGCTTCCGCTGCGTTTTAGCGCAAAATAACCATTCCACGCTTACGTATCACCGCCCAACGAAGTGAGTACGGGTCGGCTATTCTTAATAAAAACGGCATAGCTATGGCTTTGGTGCTATCACACTTTTAAATAAATTCATACCGGGAATAGAAAAAACAACAAAGGATAGAATGTCTTTTATCATGTTTTGAGACTATGGCGGTTATAACTGCATCAGATAGATTAAAAGCTTCCTATTTATGATTGTTTGTATTTATGACACTATGGACTGGCCGTATGGGTAAGCGCTACAGAGGCAGACCTCTTACGAGGTGGCACAATGAGATAGTCAAGTTAGCTGGTCACCACTAAATAGACAAAGCTCAAAATAGAGATCAATGACAATCCCTGTAGGAGGCCTTCACCCGAGAAGGGGTTCTGAAAATATAACACACAAGTATTTACATTTAAAGTTAGAAACATAAGCTACAGTTAGGATAAGAATTTAAATTATGTAAAAAAAATGTTGATTTGTTTCCACGCAATATAAGGCTTTTTATTTTATTTATATTATTTATGATTGTTATAATATATCCTAAACTTCATACAAATTAAAGGATAGACATACCAAACTAATATTTCAAAAGATAATCTATATACATATAATTAGAATGTATATCTACCTGGTCTTTAATTTTTATTTTTGCCTTTGTCTAGGTACAAGTAATAAAATACATTTTAATCATTTTTAGAAATCTCTGTCTGTCTGTTCGTTTGAACACGCGTCACTGCTAAAGTACTACGTTCGTGATAAAACCTTAAAAAAAATTATAAAACATATCTTCGACATTTAGTCTTGGCTTAATTAAAATTGATTCACTCTATCAAAAGTTATTGAAATTTTAATGACGACGCGACTTGAGTATGAGAGAAAAGTAGATAGTAAATAGACTTTATACAGATGATTTTTTTAGTCACTATTTTGTTTATATTAGGTTCCACGCGGACGGAGTCGCGGGCCTTACTAGTATATAATACTTCAGAAGCACACGTAATTTATCAGTCATATAAAAATACATTTTTTATTGCCGTTCATTATCATTTATCAACTATAAAATTAATTTTATGAATGAAATAAATTTACACAATCTCTATAAACATCATAAAAATGTATTAAACGGTAGCTTTGTTGTATGTCGCGATGGTACGTAAGCGACACTAATCGGTAATTTATCTACGAACAAACAAACAGATTAACAATTATTTATCGGATGCAATAAAAGATATTCCTTAAATTTCCTTAATACCTCTAAAGCTAGATGATAATGGGAACAACCGTACAGATGTTTTATTTCAAGGGCTTCCGACAGTGGGGAATAGAAGTCGAGATTACTATAGATGTAAAGAAATGCATTAAAATATATTTACACTAGCAGGCCCGGCAGACGTTATCCTGCCCTGATTACTTGATAAATTATATACCTAAACCTTCCTCATGAATCTCTTTATCTACTGGTTAAAACTGCATGAAAATCCGTTCAGTAGTTTTTGAGTTCATCGCAAACAGACATACAGACGTGGCAGACGACTTTGTTTCATAATACGAGTATGTTGTGATGTACTTAGCGACAACGTTCAACTTGAAGGTAATTGCTAGCCAGACCAATATTAGAAAAGGACCTACTGTCATCCTGATTCCATCACGATGTTTCCTTTCAAAGTTCAGACTTGTTGTGGCATTTCAAACCTATATCGATCAACGTGGTAGCCAAATATTCTACCATTGATTGATAATTACTGAAACGATTGGCAAGGTAATAGAACCGGCAGGCAGTCCTGGACAATTTGATAATCTAATGACAAATACACTACTCGGGCGCGTTCCACAAGACGTTCACAACGCTCACAACAGCCTTTTAGATGTTCCACTAGACGACCGCGAACGTTGCGGTCGCGCCGAAAACGTCATTAATGACGTCATAACACACGCCCACGCGAAACTCACGACGCCCTATGTCTGGAGATGGGTCGATGTGAGCGTTGACCAAATTGGCAGGATTTTTAATAAAGATGGGGACCGTAAAAATTTATATTGAATAACGTATTGTATTTAATGGATCAATGAAATTTATTAATATATTTACATGAAATATGTTATTTAAGTTTTTATGACTGTAAATTCTATTTAAAAATATTTGCAATCGTTAAATTCTGAGAGGAAATTAATATATAATCACTTAATGATAATTTCATATTTTTTATTAAACCAAAAAATATATTTTATATATCCTACTGTTGCCTCAAAAGACATTCTTATTATATTTGAATGCAAATTAATTATACATTCTATCTTTCAATATACTTAAATCAATTTACATAATAATTATTACAATTTACAGTTAAGACATAACCTCTTAAAGCTTTTGCTTTATTATTACTATATCACCATTTGTATTATTTACCTGAACGCTAACAACATTATACGTTCCACTTGGGACTCGTAACGCCCGCAAGTAAGTGGAACGGGACAACTCGCGGTCGTGAGCGTGAGCGTTGTGAACGTCTAGTGGAACGCAGTCATCGTGTCTAGCAATAAGTAAGAAAATACATTATTGAAATGTAAATTTTTAGAAATGTCCGTCTGTCAACGTCAAAATCGTAACTAAGAAAATCATAAAGCATAATATGCTCGAGTAAAATTTAGTTTTTGTTTTATTAAAATTGGTCCACTCTGTAAAAGTTATTGTAATTTGAATAACGGATCGTTAAGCACGAGAGATGAGTTGGTAAGTTAATGCAATTCAATCTCTTACAAAAACAAGTATGTTATAGATACAATGATATATAATATGTAAGACACAGTAAACGTAAGACTGTTTATTGCATTTAGTTCCACGGGGTCGGAGTTGCGGGCACAGCTAGTTATAATATTAAGGCACGTAGGAAAGAAATAGTTAACTTTTAATCCAAATGATTTGGCTCTAATAAACAAAAATGCTAAAATTTAATTTGAATTACGTTGTTTTATTGACAGAAGCTGTTTACAAATTGAACTACCTATGACTTGATAATTTGTATAATATACCAGGTGTTTTATTGTTCGAAGTCCTCCGTCATGTATAAGGTAATTGCGATATGAATTCCGTAATATCATTATATTATATTGCTCACAGGTGTGGTATATAAAATGATTAACAGAATATAATTTTGTTACTGGGTGAGATTAAATTGGGCGTTTCTAAAAAATAAACATTAAATCTCTCAATCTCAAAAATTAGCTATCTCACAATTTGTATTTTTAGTATAAAAATATTGGATTTATTAAAAAAAAGCACATTTTTTTATTACTTTTATTTCGAATCTTTTACTATTATTACATTTAGTTATAATTATTATTATATTAAATATCGAAATATTAATGCTAAATAGCATTACGTCTATTCATGGATTTTATTATATAGAAGAAGTGTATCATAATTCTGCATACTTTAATATAGAAACATATTTTACTTTAAATTAATCTGCTTTTCTCACATTTTACACTATTTTTTGCTTGACAAAAAATACGTGATATTTGCCTAAACCCCCTCTCTCCATTTAATCAGATTCGGTTTGACCCCTCCCCCTCTACTGAGCCCTTTAAGTAATTTATGGACCGCCCCCTAACTACCAGTTTTATTTCAGTTTGTTTCTAGGATGCAATAATACTAAAATCCTTGTTATAGCGTTTTACCTTCACCTCATTACGGAAAGATACGGTCTGATGTACGAATTATAGTCAGAGGCAACATCTTTGGACAGCGTGTGAAATGAGTTATGAGGGCCATAGCAGCAAGGGCATTTGACGTGAAGCGGACAACGAAAAAAAGTTGAGGTTCTGAAATTTGTTCATATTGAGCCTAATTGTACTTGTAATAGGTATGTGAATACATAATTTCTTTCCTCTATTATGTCATGTTTATTTGTCAAGTTATAGGCTACTAAAGAATAGTTACATTTGAAATTTGGATTTTTGGAAGTAGTTTTTCGGATTGAACAAATTTACAATAAAATATTAAGATTTATATAGGGTATTGAATGCTTTTTTTGAAAATAAATCGGAACTTGAAAAACAAAATTAAATCTACAAAACCGGAAGTATATTTTTTAAAACTAGAGTTTAGTAAATTGAACTTTTTAATTTTCTTTTATATCAAAACGTAGCGTAAAATACACGTAAAATATACAAAAAAACTTTTAAAATGGTACATAACTGCATTAGTTAATTAGATAGATAGATCGATTCATGTTTACACATTTCGCACTGCGCTGAGATCTGGCGCTTGCCGCAGTAGAATAGGTTTACTTGCCAGATAACGCATTAAATTACCTCAATATTAACATCTATCATTCTGTAGGACCTTTTACCTATGAAATTGCCGTTTTGTATGAAAAAATTGAAACGATTTTTTTTCAAGTACTTTTTTATTTGTATTAATCGAAGTAATCACCCATGCAATCAATGCATCTTTGCCAAAGCAGTGGCAGTTTATTGATGCCCTTTTTAAAGAAATCAGCTGGACGGGAGGCAACAAATTCTTCAAAGGCATTTTGTACTGTCTCTCGGGTATTGAATTTTTTTTCCGCCAAGGAGTTATCCAAATTCTGGAAAAAGTAGTAGTCTGTAGGCGCAAGGTCTGGTAAGTAAGGCGGATGACGGAGAACTTCCAACCCCAGTTCTTGCAACTTGGAGACCGTTTGCTGTGCAGTATGAGGTCGCGCGTTGTCGTGCAGGAGCAGCGTAGACGAGCGATTGACCAATGCTGGTCGAAGATGTGCAGCTTCTCCAACATTGTGATCAGTTCTTCACAGTACACATCTGCAGTAATGCTCACCCCGTTTGGTAAGAAGCTATGACGAATCACACAATTCTAGGGGTAAGTTTTCGTTTAGGGCATTGTTTAGGTGCTGAACCAGGATCCAACCAGCTTGCTAAGCGCTTGCGGTTATCAAACAGAATCCACTTTTCATCGCAGGTAATAATGCGGTTCAAAATTCCTTCATTTGTGTGTCTGTCGAGCAGTGCAAGGCACGTCTCGACGCGTACTTCGCGCTGGCGATCATTGAGTTCATGGGGCACCCATTTGTCAAGCATTTTTACCTTGCCAGTTTGACGCAAATGGACCAATATTGTTTTGACGTTAACGTCGAAAGCTGCTACTAATTCAGCCGTAGATTGTGTATCATCAGCTTCCACAATCGCCTTTAATTCATCGTTGTCGACCAAAGTCTTCGCACGACTGCGAGGTTCATTTTTCAGGTCGAAATTCCCAGAACGGAAGCGAGTAAATAAATAACAGGTGGTGCGTTGGTTTGTAGTGTTAACTCCGTAAACGTCGTTGATGTTGCGTGCCGCTTGTGCCGCGTTGCTGCCACGACGGTACTCATATTCCATAATTACTCGAATTGTTAACGTACCCATGATGACAAAAAAGATTGAAATGTGATGAAAATGTAACACTAATCAATAAACAAATGACTACTTTTGAAAAAAGAATTCCATGTTTTTGAAATAAAATTAAATCGAAATAAGAATTCTTAGCCAAACAAAAATTATTTTGATTTGAAATGGCCAGTACTGCAGAGCAGCAATTTCATAGGTAAAGACCTATTATTTAAGCTTATGTAAATATAATATGAGTAAATAAGTATACTTACTCTGGCCATAAACACTATTACAATTAAAAATAAACAAAATATTACATTTGAATTTGGAAGCTGTCATTTTTATATGATTATTCATTGAAATTTTTTCATTTTGGCGCCAATATATTGTACAATATTTTGCGATATTAAAATGGAGTGGGGTGATAAAGAGAACCGAATCGTGCATTATACAAAGTGTAGGTATGGAGCCAAATGCAATATTTAAAACTCTCCATACGCTTGGTATTAGTAAAATGTTTGTGTACCGGGATATTAATAGGTGTAATGAGACCACCTCTGTTTGGGACAGAAAAAGATCTGGCCGTCCACGTAGTGCTCGTACGAAAAAGGTGATCAAAGCAGTAAGGGAAAAAATTCGAAGAAATCCTGTCCGAAAGCAAAATATTTTATCTCGGGAGATGAAGAAAGCACCTAGAACCATGTCGCGTATTTTAAATACATCATCAAGTCATCTGACTTAGGACTTGCAGCCTATAAGAGACGTACTGATCATTTCTTAACTGATAATTTAAAAAAGAATAGGGTGGTAAAATCGAAACAACTACTGAAGCGGTACACAAAGGGAGGTTACAGAAAAAAATTGTTTACGGACGAGATTTTTTTTACAATTGAGCAACATTTTAACAAACAAAATGATCGTATATATGCTCAAAGCTCTAAGGAAGCTTCCTAATTAGACGACAGAGTGCAACGTGGGCACTGTCCAACTTCAGTGATGATTTGGTGAGGTATTAGCTATGAAGGAGAGACTAAGCCATACTTTTGTGTGAAAGGTATCAAAACATCGGAACAAGTGTATCAAGATACTATTTTTGAGAAAGAAGCCCCTTAACAACATCATGTTCAATAACCAAGAATGGTCCTTCCAGCAAGACTCGGCGCCGAGTCATAAAGCTCGGTCTACGTAGTCTTGGTTGAAAACAAACGTTTCGGACTTCATCAGATCTGTAGACTGGCCGTCGTCTAGTCCCGATCTTAATCGGTATTAAGGTAAAGAAGTACCATCCGGTTTTTATATATTTTTGATTTTGTCAATAAATAGTTCACAAACAATTCAACCAAAAGATTTTGAAAAAAAAAATGTATATTAACTTGAATAATCACAGAAATCATACAATATAATTAATTATGTATAATGGTCGCGCGACCGTGCTGCCATCTGGTTTCGATGTAAGTAAGTAACAAATTAAATCAAAAATAATTCTCCAGTTTAATCAACAACAAGATATGGTACGACTATTGATGCAGTTTTCTCAAGAAATTTAGAAGGTTTGCAGAGTAGAATTTATGTTTTTCTCATTTCAGTTATCATAAACCTATCATATCATATTTGAAGTATGATAGTAATTAAATTATTGTTTTAAAATGTATACTGGACTATAATAAATGTATATATTACTATTGTTACGTCATCAATAAATGCCATTTTAAATTCTCATACGAAATATTTATTTTTAACTTAATCGTCATCTTTTATAACATCAAAGAAGTTTTACTCGATCGCGTGTGACGGTTGCAAGCACATTTTTTTTAATGTTTTTGATGTTTAACTTCTTTTTTCGATTAGGTATACATCTATGCGACTCCAATTTTTAAGAGCTATGGTATTGCGTCTCGTGCTTTTTACAATAAAGATATATAATTTTTTTATTTTTCAACGACCTCCATTCGAATCCTGTAGTACGCTGGAGCTCTCAATCCAGACAAATATAATAGTAGGGGTTTGTTTTCAACAAACTTCCAAGACCCTCTCTACTCATTTGTCAAAGTTCAGCAACGCGTCTGTCATTCCCCTCATGTCGCAGGTGTCCATGGGAGGCGATGATCACCTACCATCAGGTAACCTACATGTTCGTTTGCCACCAATCGCATTAAAAAATTGCCAGATTTGCAGCCACTCTTAAGTTGATAGATAGTCTGTCGTTAAGCACCTATTGGTGTGGTCCGGCAGCTGCACCTGACAGCCAGTCTAGGCTTAGTGTCCTACCATCCCAGGTCAACTCCTCATCTATCATCAGGTGAAAAATGAACAAGGGAATTTTAATAAAAATCGTAAATTCTATATAATATTTTTTTCGAACAAGCATGTTATAAGAGATAACGATATTATATTTTTGGCATGAGGCGTGAAGGATTATTTTATCAAGCCAGATGGCAGAACTTTAATTACCGTACATATATTGTCAACGTTATTTATGACAGTACCTAACAAGAAGCGGTTTGTCGAGCTAAAAAGAATTAATAGTTGTTTGAGTTATAGAAATAAAAAAACGACTTAAAAAAAAGCCACCCTAAGAAATCGTTCACCGCAGTCAGTTATTTTAGATTGTCATAAGCATACCAACATGCCAACTAGAAAATATTTTGTATTCAGGTTTTGAAGAATTATTTATTCCCTATTAAATCTTCGGAATTCAAGGTTCAATACTAATGAATTTAAAATGGGTCGCCTTTGAAAATAACTTTATTGCAATAAAAAGAGAATTTTACAAATCAATTTATAATTGACGAAGTGATGTGGTAACACACATAAAAAATTGAGCCGTCACGGGACGCCTGGCAGATGTGAAACATCGAAATTGTTCGAATCGAACGAATCTCAAATTCTCAAAATACACTATAGTTATGCGAGCTCAGTGCGGCAAGAGAGATTGCGAACAATCGCTTGCGCGTGGCATCGCGTGGCCACATCTCGCACTCTCACCACGGCCTGTATCGGTACGGTATCAGGTTTACAATCAGGTTTAGACTCGCCTATAGATGTTTCACATCAAAAATACAACGTCTCTTGAAAAAAGACGCAAACACGCAGTATATTACACTCCAACTATGTTTGTTAAGAATGCAAATGAATTTTTTGGCGATATCTTAAACTAACAGCTATTACTAGTTCGGCTCGTCCGGGGTAGTACCACCCTCTCACAGAACACCGACGTGAAGTAACTATGATTGCATTGTTGCGTTTCGTTCGGTCAGTGAGAGCGCCGGAGGCCCACCTCCTTTCCCCCTTTCCCTTCCCCTTTCTCCTTTTCCTACCCCTCCCCCATACACAGGCTGGCAACGCACTTGCGACTCCTCTGGTGTTGCTAGTGTCTATGGACGGTGGTGATCACTTAACATCAGGTGACCCACCTGTTCATTTGCGCCTTGAAATTTATATTTTATTCATAACCTTGTGTTTTTTAACTTTATGTTTTGTAATATTGGTGGCATGTTACGTAATATAGTATGGTTATTGTGCACAACTGAAGTGGATTGGAAGTAACACCACAGAGCATGGATTCTGAGTTGCCCACAAAAACTCCCTGGATAGTTCTAACAAGGGAGCCACCATTTTGTTACTTCATTGAAATTACCTCAAGAAACTTGCAATATCATTACCTATTCAGCAATGGTAGTTATAATCGAAGAGAAGAATGGCTCCCAAATAAAAAACTGGATCATCCTTCGTCGTATGGTTTGACTAACTTGAAATAATTGTGGTATTTGCGTTTCGTAATATTTACCAAATCATACGATATCCGTTGATGTGCTAATAGGTATAATTACATAAATTCGCAGGGGTTAACATAATGCAGTGGTTGTAAATTAGTTATTTATCAGTCACCGAGTTCGTTATTACGTAATATACACATTAATACATGTACATAAGATGTACCTAATTATAACAATAAATATGTCCTACGTAATTGATAGATAAAATTATTTTTCAAGTTCATATACTATTGCTGTATGTAGATGGAAAATTCCAAAGAATGTTTATGATCGCATCAAAATATCTACGTATATTTATGAATTTTACAGCGACTGGATTTGATTCTGCCGGTGATAAGTTGTCAAGAAAATTGATAACATATGACATTTTACGGTAACTGGATTTGGTTCTGCCGGTGATAAGTTGTACAAGAAAGTTGATAACACTTGGCAATTTTTAAAATTGGTCACATAAAAGGTATATGTAGACGTAATAATTGGTTATTTTAATTTACTTTTTCGAACGTTCTTAGTATTAATAATAAAAAGCTATAAATATTAAAATTATTTGTCTTTGAAATTAGCGCCATCTATTGAGATATTAAAGAATTTAAATAAAATAGATTCATTATGATCATATTATCTCTACTTAGTTTTACATATTAACAGCAGATGTCTCGTAACTGATTTTATAAGAGTGTTTATAACATTGAATCTTTTTGTTTTATAAAAATTTCGATACAATTGTATATAATATTACTATTACAATATTATAAATAGTATTGCTAAATACTAAATAAAATGCTAAATACAGGCAATTTCTGGAACCACTGATTTGACTCTAAATATAATTTCACTAATAGCAAACAACATTAATCAGCCTCTAATTTATTTTGTCCTTAGGTAGGTATGTATTTCGCAGGGGCGAATGAATATAAAATATAATTAGATATCGACTTTTCGAGTAAACTATGTGAATCTATCACGGTTCACTTGATAAAGAATAAAATATATTACAAGATCATCCCTTATGATTATTAAATAATGTATCGATAAAAACTAGGTAATTAGGACATTTGAAAATGGACCTCTTTCACTTTACAATACAGTTTATTTCATATGTTTGTCATTTGCTTTCCATCGTAGTATGATTTTAAGTGTCGTTTAACATCTCAGCAGATTTTTTTTCTCAAACTGTCTACGCTATTGGCCTAGCAAGGCCTTAACAGCTTCACCGGACTATTAAGGCGAGCGCTTAAGGCACTCCGGCGATTTTATTTTACAACTAGCTAGGTTGCCTAAGTTAAATCGCACTACATGAGTTAGTGAAATATATATATGTACCAAGCATGTATACCTCAATAACTCGTAAATGTATTTCGTATCCGGCAATTTTACTGAACTAATTCCTCAGCAATAGGTTGCTCGCCTTCAAACTCCTTTTGACAATGAACCTCCATGCGAATCGACTGTCTACACTTTTTTTGTAGAATCCCAACGCAGCTTTGTTTATTTCAGTCACAAATTTCGTGATGATTATCCATCTACGGTTATGAATAATGAAGACATCGAGGTTGTACATCGTATGATCGAAAGAGGTACCTACCATGAGATTCCAACATTTTTAAGCATAAGCCTATCAGATGTACTCGATCTTACGTAAACATTTGGTTGTTACAAAACTGTGTGTTCGATGGATCCCTCACAATACAACTAAGGCTCAAAAAAGTAACTGCGTCACTGAATGCCCACTAATTTTGTGTGTCCAAATAGAATCATGTGGTGAAAATGGATTTCAAAATCATAATCAAATATTCTTCATTCATCTTGGCCCTGTGAAGGCGCTTATGAACATCAAAACTAGCACCGGTTTGGATAAACAATCCAGTCATCGAGAATAACCGGCAAAAAACTCGATCTTGTTTATCTTTTCATTACACATAACATAGTATAAAATATTTTCATAGACAAATACATTTACATTCGTTTTTTTGGATGCCTAGAGAAAGACGTAATTTCCAGACGTTTTACTCTATAATAAATAATAGCCTTTATGCGTTAGGACCGGCTGGACACGACACTTGAACATGTACATAATTTTTGGTTACGATCCCAAAACAAAGTAGCAATTAACTGTTTGGGTTTTTTCAGGTGAGTCAAACCCAACGAGAATAGGTAGTGTGCGCGCTGTCGCTAAGTGGATAACTGCTGCTTTTAAAATAAAATTGGGCACATGGATACTGGCGCTTTGGAGGATCGTCGTGTAGTTAAAAGCGATTGGTACACGACCATTTATTTCCCTGGAATATTTAATTCAATAATTAATACCCTGGAAATAATTGATAAAAATTGTAAAATTAACCAAAAACGCCGTATTATTTTGCACCATGACAATGTCAGCTCTTACATGACCAGACTGAAATAGGGATTTTATATAAGGCAAAACGTACGTATTACTTGTTATGACGCAAGCGGCCCGTTCTTGGCACCATATGACTGCTTCCTTTTATCAAAAATTACTTAAAACCTGTTGCAAAATAGAGCATATTCCAGAAGTCACCACGCAGATTGTTATAAATGTTTTTTTTTTATATTGGCTTATTTCCTACCAAATAACGCACTTATTTATCTATTATGGGCCACCAATATGACAATACATTTGTAATTATACTAAAATAATACTAACAATTTTGTAATGAAATATAAATGTAGTCATATATATATAGACAACCACGGCATGCTTCAACAATACATCTAAATATTTAACTATTTTAGAGATTTAAAATAAATAATATACTAACAAATCACAACGGAAAGAGAAATAAAATACTAAAACCAAATAATGCTCTATGTTAAAGATAGGTTGATATGTCTCTACCGCTGTTTTGAATTCATTTAGTTTATTTGAGAAAATATTTTATGTAATATATTATCTAGATATTCTGATGAGCGGAGAGTAAATTAGTATAGGAATATGAAAATCAAATTGGGACGTATTTATTAGAGCTAAGGAGCTTAACTTATTAAAATTAAATTGATTATTGACTTGTGGACAGTCGATTTTGTCATGAAATATATATACTTATCATATTATAAAGCTGAAGAATCTATTTGCATGAACCCGCTAATCTCAGGTACTACTGGTCCGGTTTGATTTCTTTCAGTGTTAGATAGCTCATTTATCGAGGAAGGATATAGGCTATATATTATTTATTCAGACCAATAGGAGCGGAGCATCAATAAAGAATGTTTCAAAATCGGTGTTTTTTTTCCTCTTGAGAAATTCCGCTGCGCGTTAATGTAATCCCAAAGTGATTACACCACGCGGGCGAAGTCGCGGACAGAAGCTAGCGTTAAATTCTATCATAAGTTGCAAATCTTCGATTATGGATAATTCTATTCTATTCTATTCTAAGGATAGTTTAAAATGGTATTTGAAGCTAACATTGAAGCAAAGGTAAATATTTCGAAAAACAGTAAATTAATTTATAACCGATCATAGTATTTTTTTTCTAGTTCATTCCGGAAACGTTTTGTGTGCCTCATGTATATTTTGATAACGAATTCCGGCACCAACATTACTTAGCAGTTTCGGTATGGGGATTATCGCACCCCTAATTCGGCTTAATACCGCCGCTTCCATTAAATATGTATTGACGATTGAGGGTAAGACGATGAACGTAGGTATCCATCGGAAACGATCAAATGGTAATGACTTTTTAACGTTACACTGCTATCGTCCGTTTCTGAGCAATTTACGATTATACCTTATCTTCAATTTGAAACGGTTTTATAGATTAACCCTTCGGCTGATTTTTTAAGACTCTGTACTCAAAATGGCGGATCATGTTTTTAATTTCACGACATCATAGATTGTAAATTTCGTGGATTAGTAAAAAAAAAACAAAAGATCGAAAAAAAATTATATAAAAACTACATTTTACAAAAAAAAAATGATTTTACATCATTTGTAAAAGTTTTGTAATAAATCAGGTATTTTTTTAAGCTTATGCTGCCAACAGTGTGTTGATCTGTGCCTCATGACTACATTCGTTTGTATGGAACTTAAACCTTTGCCGTGTTATTACAAAAAAGTTAAATACGTGGTTTAAAAAGGTTTCGTAATAAACGCACCACGCTCGCCTGAGGCAAGTTCGCGTTATCCTTTTTCACAAGTCTACCCTAATGCAACCAATGCGAGACAAAATAGCAAGATGGCGAACATTCAGTGACCGCGGTGCATTTAATACGAGACCATTTTAAAGCCAGGGTTCAATACGTATTTAACTTTTTTGTAATAACACCATTATGGTTTTGGACAGCCCTGGGGTTCAAGTTATTATTTTCCATCGCTTTTTAATATTACATAGGATTAAGGGTATAAACAAATAATGTAGGTGGTAGAGGCACGCTGAAGCTATTACTGGTTTCAGGATGAATGGGTCGGCTCGCCCGGGGTAGTACCACCCTCTCATAGTACCACCCTCTCATAGAAACACCCACGAGAACTAACAGTGCTTGCATTGTTGCGTTTCGTTCGGTCAGTGAGAGCGCCGGATACCCTCATCCCCTGCCATTCCCCCCCCTCCTCTCTACCCTTGCGGCTCTCCTGAGGTTGCAAGTGTCTATGGACGGTGGTGATATCACTTAACATCAGGTGACTTACCTGTTCGTTTGCCTGCTTAAAAAAAAACTAGTCTCTGAAATACTGAAGATTTATGTAAAAAAACGTAATTGAACAATACGGGTTTCACGTACATTTGCTAGCTTAAAATTTATTCGTTGGAAGGCAAATCTATGTATATTCTATACATACAATAAGAATCTAAACCTAATATGTTTGTACATTTTTTATTTTTGTGAATAAAAATTGTTCTTGTCTTGCAATAAGTAATAAAATACATTTCAATCATTTTTAGAAATGTCTGTCTGTCTGTTTGTTTTAACACACATCATTGCTAAAGTACAATAAAACCTCACATTTAATCTTTGTTTCATTAAAATCGGTTCACTCTATCAAAAGTTATTGTAATTTTAATGACGACACGACTTATGTACGAGAGAAAAGTAGATAAGTAAATGTACTTAAACTCTATCAAAAGTTATTGTAATTTTAATGACGACACGACTTATGTACGAGAGAAAAGTAGATAAGTAAATGTACTTAAACTCTATCAAAAGTTATTGTAATTTTAATGACGACACGACTTATGTACGAGAGAATTAATTATGAACCGATTTTAATGATTCTCTTTTTATTTGAATTGGTACACTATGTAGTGATTGACTGCTACGTATGTATTAGTCCATGTGAAATTGATGACGTGAGACGTGTGCCTTACTGACTCCAAGAATAAATATACATAATTGAAAGTCATATATTTGTATGTAATATGAATTATATCATCTTTTTGGTCAATTTGGCTGCCATATTATCTTATTTACCACGTTTGCTTCTACATAACTCAGTTATTATAGAAACGTATAAGAATAACTTAAGTATATAGACAATACGGGCATATTATATCTATATAATAAAAGATTTAAGATATATTGTTCGATAATGTATAGCTTATAATTTTCATTACTTTCTTATATAGTGTTAGTGAGTACTGAGTTTGGTATATAGTAGGTTGAAGTTCCAGTTATGTTGCTGATGATAAATCCCATCCCACTCGATATACTATTGGTATTCATATATCTAATGTACACGTTACATGTTACAGTTGGCGTGAGTGTCGTAGTTACAAATGTTTTTGAAAAAACTTTTCTGTAATGTACACACCCACTCACAATTTTCCATTTCTTTAATACATTTTTTAAAAAGCGCGTGCGGAGCCGCGGGTAACAGCTAGTAATATTATAAAGCTGAAGAGTTTGTTTGCTTGTACATGCTAATCTCGGGAACTACTGGTCCGATCTGAAAAATTCTTTCAGTGTTAGATGATAGCTCTAGGCAGGCTATAGCCTATATATCACGTTAAGACCTATAGGAACGGAGCACCAATGAAGAATGTTTCAAAATCGGGCACTTTTTTCC